>APFE031300129.1:0-12382 GCA_000404065.3 Pinus taeda | reverse complement strand
TTCGATGACTCAAAGTCCTAATGAGCCAATAAACCATTATTAGTTTAGTGTTGGCAATATTGTTCAACACTTGATTGAGTCATTGATCAACTGATGGTTGAGCGACATAAACATGGATGGATATTTCTCTATTAACTCAGCTATCAACTAACAACTTGAATGTTGCTAGTTAGCACATGGGTTCTCATTCTCTTCTTGCTTGTTCATCTGCATCATGTTTTATCAACTTCTATTTTCACTCAAATCACATTGCAACCAAGAAGGTTTGTGTGGTTATATTCACTACACATTATTTACGCAAGATTAGAGGTTTAATGCCCATCCCTATGCTTTTCTATGGGGGCTCAACTATTTTCAGAAACACTCTAAAATGCATGCACGCAATCTAAAACACACACCAAAATTGACAGGGAACAATTTACCAGTTCCAACACATAGATATCAACCCAAAATTGGAGGATAACTTCACATGAATTCATTTACAGATATTTTTGTACAAATTGGCCCACTCCCTCTCTCTCAGACTTCTCTGGTCCTTAGCCTCTCTCTCTCGGTTATTCATCTATAATATTCTCCTCTGCATTCTCTTTATTATCTATCTTCTACACTACTTCCTACACTACCTGTAGAAATTTGGTGATATAATTGCAACTGCTCAAGAAATTTTAATCTAAATCAAGAGACACAATTCTACTCTACTGATCTGCGGAATTCAATTCACAATTTAGAACAACAATCTTAGACATGAAATAAGAAATAGCACACATGAACAATATTTTTTCTAGGGGAACCCAACTGGGAAAAACCCCTTCAAGCCTCTTTGCATTAATAGAATGAATATAGATGTATTACAATTGCTAGGTCATTCTGAGTTCAACGTGCAAGTGAATAAGCTCTCTCTCTTCTCAATGAGAAGATTTAAACTAAACTTGGTCAATTTATGCCCTCTACTTGAGCCCCTATTTCCTTGCACAAATCCTAGAGAATTATCCCCTATTTTTTAGGAATTTTCCTCCATTTGATTGCGCAATTCCCAAGGTTTGATCATCTAATTACATGCAACACCTGTACACTCAAAAGAGTTTACAACTACTTTTTATACTTCCTTAGAATCTCCACCATAGCTGGGAACTCGAATTCTCTGCATGCACGAGTTATTTTAAGTTGAGTGATCAGTTAACTATATGATCATTGAGTTAGATTGTTGTCCCACTACACAATTGACCTTCCACCAGTTCCTCCAACTGTTAGAACTAGTTTAACTAAACTGAACTGGATATAACTAAATTAGATTACTAAAATTTAGTAATCATACATGATTAACTCAACTCCAAGCCCTCTAACTCGAATTTACTAAGCTAATTAAGTTACAAGAGCGACGTCACACATTTTAACTGCATCCAAGTTATTTACTGATGTGGAAATTCAATTTTTCTCAATTTGAACAAGGCAAAGTCAAATTGAGACTTTTTTCTATACTTCTCAACAATCCCTCTCAACAAGAAAGGGATTATCAACCACCCCTATCCTACACCCATGGAACTTGAACTTTCCTCTAGACAAATGCTTTGTCAAGATTTCAACATCTTGTTCCTCTCTTACAATGTATTGTAGCAACATTATTTGCCTTTGAACACAGTCTCGTAAATGATGATACCAGATATCTATATGCTTGCATCGATTGTGAAATACCAAATTCTTGGAGAGATTAATGCAACTCTTTTTTGTTGTTGTTGAAGCAAGAGTTGTTCCTTCTGTATCATTAAGCCAAAAATATTTTACATAGTGTACAACCGTCCACCAGGCACTATGGACTCAGAAAAAAGATTGCTAATCGCCTAAGGCATGACCCCCTAACCCAACACAAGTAACCTTCGAAACCTTTAGAAAACAAACATAGATTGTGCTAAAAAGTTAGCAAGACGTTTGAGAATCCAAATTAATGCAACTCTTATTATCAAAACAGGTCACAATTGGATCCATCATCTGACCAAACAATCCTACAAGTATTTTTCTCGTCCAGATCACCTCACATGTTGATTAACTTGCAGCCATGTATTCTCCTTCCGTCGAGCTTAGCACCACATATCTTTTCTTCCTGTTGTACCAGGAAACTATTGTAAACCCAACATTGAAAATTCCACTTGATGTACTCTTTCAGTCAAATAGACTCCCTGCCCAATTTGCATCTGTGAAGCCACACAACTTCACTCCCTATGTTTGTTTCTACCATAATCCATACTAGGCAGTGCCTCTGAGGTACTATAAAACATGCTTAGCTTCCCTCTAATATAATTTTGTTGGCCTAAACGTAACTTGGCGTAGTCGTTTGACTGCATAGCACATATCTAGTTGTGTGTTCACAAGATACATAAGTGGGCCCACTAACTGTAGGTAAATGGTAGCATCCTGTTCACTAGAGGTGCAATCTTCTTCCTCCAGTTGGCCGCTAGAGGTGTCTCCATGGGCTTACAACTCTCCATGTAGAATCTTTGTAGGATCTCCTTGGAATAATTTCCTTGAGACACAAACAATTCCCCATCATCTTGTCATACTTCCAGCCCAAGGAAGTAGTGAATGAAACCCATGTCCTTCATCTCAAATTCCCTTAAAAGATCCTCCTTGTAAGAGGTGATCAACTGTTCACCATCTATTAATATTAAATGATCAACATATAAAACAATGATAAATAACGTACCTTCTACCAAAATATGATAGAGGTTCACATCAACTTCACTTTTGGTGAAGCCCAAACCAGTGAGATAATTGATGATCCTAGTGTACCAAACATGGGGTGCCTATTTGAGACTGTACAATGCTCGCTTGAGTTTGCACACATGAGACTTATGATCAAATGTATCAAAACCTTATCAATTTTATATGTACACCTCCTCATCAATAACAACATTGTGAAATTCTCTTTTTACGTCCATCTGGTGGATCTTCCACCCCATCTGCGCAACTAGTGAAAGAATTGATCTAATGGATAAATACCTTGCTACAAGAGCAAAGGTTTACTCATAGTCAATTACCTCAACTTGAGAGACATTTGGCCACAAATATGGCCTTATACTTCTCTATGCTTCTATTTTTTGCATGATTAACCTTGGAGATCCATCTCGAACCCATAATTGATTTATCTGCTAGTCGTGGGACCACTTCCCAAACACTGTTCTTCATGATGGATTCATATTCTTCCACCATTTCATCAACCCAAACTGGTTGCTTAACTATTTCCTTCAAAGATGATAACTCAGTCTCTACAAGATCAGTCATTAGAACCATGTAGCTAATGTACCTCTCTAGTGACGTCCTTTGCCTGTGAAAATTTGAAGGAGCTCTTAGATTCTCCCTTGCATCCTGTAATAATCTACCAACTTCCCTGGTTCTTTTTCTCCCTTCTATGGATGGTTCTGCTTGAGTGGATGCTCCACTTTTTGCTCCTCTATTTTTGGATACTCCACAACTTCCTGAGGCTCCTCCTTTGGAGATAAAGCTCCTGTTTTGTTGGGATCTAAAGCTCCCTCTCAAGAGAGCACTACATCACTTTCTCCTCATCAAAATTTACATCCCTTTGCATAACTCTCATTCTAAGGGAACGTAAGTACACATTGTGTATCCAACAAAAACTCCCAACTCTGTTGATGGCTAAAATTTCTTCCTCAAATCTTTGGAGACATGGCAGTAAACATAGGCTCCAAAAATCCTCGAGTGAGACACATCTGGCTTTCTCCTTCATAAAACCTCCTCCGGTGTAATATACCACAAGAATCCAATGAGGACTCTAGTTATGCAAGTCAGATTTTTTGTTACATTTCACTACCCACAAATGTAATGGCAGACCTTAGTTATATAAGATAGCTCTTATGGCTCCAACAATGCTCTGGTTATTTCTCTCAATTACCCCATTCTATTGTGGGTTGTGGGGTGCTGTCAACTCTCTTCGAATGCCTTCTATCCCTTAAAACTCCTTGAAGTAATTCAAAACATACTTACCTCCATTGTCACTCCTGAGAGCCTTCACCTTATTGTCTGTTGGGCATGGAATCCCCCCACAGCATGTTTTGGGGCTCAACGCCCAAGTTTTGGTCAAAGGTTCTATAAGACTCCGCGAATTACAAGCGTGGAGTGCGAAGTAGAGGTTAAGTCATAGAGCTGTCCGCCCTAAAGTAATTTAATGTAAAGTCATGTCGGCCTACCCATGGCCCGCAGACCATGGGATTGTATAAATAGAGAGAGGCTCTAAGTTGAAAAGATAGTAGATGATAAAGGGAGTAGCGAAGGAATGGTTTGAGCTTAGAGTAGGATTCTAAGTGTATTGGGTTATAGTAGTAGGAAGAGGCTTTGTAGCTGAGTGCACAGAGGCCTAGTAGAGTCCACAGCTGAGTGCGTAGGGCAGTGTTGAGTCTGTAAGCAGGATCGAAGGTTACTAAAGAGAAATTGATTCTTATTTTTGTGTATTTTCTATGCAGTATTTTCTTTATGTTTGTATTAGTTTATGTATCGTGCGCACTAATATGATCACTAAATATGTTGTAATAACCATAAATCTTACACACACAAGTTAAGTAATCAATTAATTAGCAAGGAACTTGGGTATTAAATGGGTTGCGCCCTGAGTAGGGTTGAAAGGAACAATAACACGGGTTGCGAAGGACTAACAAGTGCATGTAGCGACGGGTCAGACCACGAACCTCCAGAAGCCCATCAGACATCCCTAGGGTGTGGAAACCTGGTTCTAGCACGCTTCCATACTACTTCGGGTCAGATCTCAGTCCGCACTTCGTGGACTGCTGCCGAAAGGGCCAGTAGTACCGCGATTTCCTTGGCTAAATCACCTCTAAACCTGGGTTAGGCCCATACAAGCCAACAAATGGTTCCGTTGCCGGGACCGGGATCTGCATAAAGGATGTCTGATGTCATGCCATTGGAATCCAATGAAGAAAGAAATTAAAGAGTGGTGGGACAAGAAGATTCACGAGTTTGCAGAATAGGAGAACAAAAATCCATGAGTATCTAAGGAACAATGGTTGGAACGCCACTTGTATGTGGAAATCAATGAAATTTTCTTCGCATCTTTTCTGTCTGAGCTGTAAGAGTGGATTGTGAAGTTAGTAGACAGTCAGGGAAGGTATGGGAAACACAGGGCATCATGGATGATAATATTAAAAAGGCTACACTAGTGAGCGCATTGCAGGATCACGCATTAATGTGGTATATAAAGCATTCTAATGACCATTCGAATGCAGGAATTGTAGAGATCCAAACTGCACTAAACAGGGAATTTAGTAGGCCAAAATCAGAGACACAATCAATCATCCGGTTTAAGGAGATCGTGATGCTCCCGAGCGAGATTCCTTGGGATTTGGACCAAATGCTGAAGAGTACGATCCGCAAAGCCAATATGATGTTAATAGATGCACAGCATCGTGAATGGTTTGTGACCTCACTTACACCACACTTAAGGATGGTGCTGTCAGAACAAAAACTTTCCACCCATGCCGAAGCGTTGGAGATGGAAATGAGATTGCATGAGACCCCTATACAAGACCTTGGGTTGGGAGTCCAAAAAATCCACACACAACTGCAGAATCTGTATCTTGAGATACAAAGTTTGAAACAGGACAAGACAACTCGAACGGAGGTGCGTGAGGAAGTATGGTGCATAAAATGCAAAGGTCAAGGGCATGACAAGGATCACTGTCCAGTGTTCAAAAACTACTTGGCAAGGGGAGGGCCAATGCCGTTATGATCAGAGGCATAGGCAGGGCCGAGCATGACATCTGCATTATGGTGCGCGATCTGCCAGATAGGAGGAAAACACACCATGGATAATTGTCATTTGTTGTAGAAGTATATGCAAACATCCCAACAATTGTTTTGTAATTTTTGCAGTTCGGTAGGCCATGATGAACACACCTGCCAAAGCTATGAATTAATGATGGATCAGACTCCTGCGTATAGGGTGTAGGCCAAAACATGAGCCCTCGACCCAAATGCAGGGATGGCACGCACTGGGTTTCAGGGGCGCAGTCAGGGTCGAGGTGGAATGGGACGAGAAGGGGTCGCGGCAAAATAATTTGCTACAATTGCGGAAGGCCAGGGCATTATGCCCACAATTGTATGAACCCGAATAGGATATCATGTTGGTACTGTAATTAGTTTGACCATGAGGCAGAATATTTCCCTTCACTGATAACAAGGATGCGTGAAAAGGGGGTACTCCAACCCCCTCCAACCTAGAATTTACAAATGATGAGGTCTGAACCACATGAAGAAGACCCAAATGTAAAAATGATGCTCAGGAGTGGTATGACCACCGGAGATGATAAAGGAAAGAAGCCAGAAGACAGTTCGTGGGTTCGCAAGGCTCCTACAAAGGAACCCAAGTTTGACTTAGAATGCGCGATGGAGACATTCATGGAAGCTAAGAATAGCTTCATGGAGACCTCCACTTCAGGTAGTAAGGATCAACTAGAACCAGGGATGGATCCTTCATTGCTCACTATCTTTCTGGAGACATGCATGAAACTGTTGCGCGACAACAAGGCAGTCAAAGGGCTACAAGAACTTATCACTAGGTGCACAGGGTCAAGAGAACCATGCGTGGTCCTGTTGAAGCCTCGAAAATCAGGTCTACAACAAGGGGGATACCCGCCCAGTCCATACCTTGGTTGGCAGATCCTTATCCGTTTGGTATAGTGGGTCCGACCGGGGATATGGGACCAGTTTCCCAATTTATGAGTGTGTGTGTGTAGAATTTGATGTTTCTGATCTAACGATTCCTAATTAAGATGTTCTAATTCTAACTTTAATCTACTGTTATGTTATTATATTCTAATAAGCAAAAAACATCTAAGTCTATACTAACCCGGGGTGTGATTCTTCTGTTATGCGATCTAAAAAGATTTCAAATAACCACTGGTAATAAAGATCATTTAGCTATTATGAGAAAATAATTCAATAAAGATGAACCACTTCATATAGAAAGTTAGACGAAACAGTTGTGAAAAACATATCACATAATGAGTTATTCATACATTAAGCATAAATAAATAGCTATCACCGTACAAAAGTGCCAAATGATAACTTAGACATTCACACATTAATATATAAACAACTAAAACTGAATATCACTTTAACACATAAGCAGAAATGGTTAAGAGATAAAAGTTCCATTTTAAACTAGTCCTACTCTTGTGCTTCAAGCGACAATGATTTATCTCTCCTTGATCTAACATCCACTAAGAGTACAAAAGTGCAACATCAGTAGCAGATATTAAATTCGAACATTAACAAATCTTGTTCCATTCATTCATCAAAACCTCCTCGGAGGGTGCAAAATTGCATGTTCCGAGGACAAGTTTTTTGATAAATTTCTGGACCCTTCTCTAAATGCATGAGAAGGGTTTAAATACTAATAACTAAAACTAAAAATAACTTATTACAAAAATTCAGGATGCGGTTTAAATGAACGTCCTTTTTCTAAGCAAAAAAAAGTAAAACTATTTCTAAAATTAAATCTAACATCTAACTATTTCTGTATTTGCTGCTTAATATTGCAAGCATTTAGTATTTGCCTGAGAAGAGTCAGTTGACCCAATTCAGCTTATAATTATGCTGAGACAATGGAATTAGCAAGATCTGGCGCCATCTTTTCGCCAGAATTGATAACGTATTTGGGAATCATCCGCTGACTATGTGACTTTACCATGTATGCCTAGTATTATTCCTAATTTAACTTGATTAACCCTGAAATTGCTTCTGCCTTTTCTTTAGCTTTCTGTTTCTAGCGACGCCTCTTGCAATTTTTTGGGGTTTGCAGGTAACTGAGCAATTGGAATCTTTCCTTTTTGAGAAATTTTCTCAGCGATGCGCAATTAGCGCTAGGCGCTAATCGCACATCGGAAACTGCCTCTGTTTCTTGATTCGGGCTTCCTTGACGCGTTTTTCGCCTTTTGCGCATTTCGGGAGATATAAAGCTCAAACTTTGTGAAGATAATGATTGCGTAAGCTCTTGACCTCAGTCTTAAACTATTCATTTCTCTCATCAACACTGTCCATGTATGTGAAAATTTGGGGCCTCGCTGCTATCCAGTGCAGGAATGAATGAGCTAAATCTGTAACTGATGTTTCAGCCGACCTTGATGGGCCTGTAGTAGCCGCAAATCCCATTACCTTAGGATTCTCTTCCTTGTGCCTTTCCAGATGGAAATTGGAGTCCTACCTTTCTTCCTCATAGTTTCCTGCATACTACTTTGTATAACCTTTTGTTCTTCGTTCCTGCAGTTTTACAAATGAGGTGAAAGTAATAATAAAAATAATGACAGGAAAGCTTTAAATGCCAAAGATATGCAAAAACACGCCACTTTACATCAACTGGCTCTTCGATAAGCACAAAACCCTATTTTATTAACAACTGGCCTATAACCCATTAATTATCATTAAAGCGCGTGACCAGTTCTTGGTTTATGGAAAAAGATTTTTCTTGAATATTGAGCCAGGAAAATTTGCGATGGAATGATTCTGCGATTTTCATCGCAGTATCGTAGATCGCAACATCGCATTATCGCTATATCACTGCATCGCATTATCGCTATATCGCTGCATCATAGTATCGCAGATCGCAAGATCGCAAAATCGCTTAACCGTTATGTGTATTTTATGCGATTTTGCGATATGCGATATCACATATCGACAATTTTGAGGTTTTCCAACGTGAGTGCTTATTAATGTATGCGATGCGATGGAGTTTCGCGTCGCAATCTCGCATTTTAAAGATTTTAGCTCATGAGAAGGTATCCTATCATTCTTTGCGCGATGCGATATTTCTTAAGGAGTGACTTTACTTTCTTCATCATGAAACTTAAGCTTTTTTAGATTTTTCAAAGGTATTTTCCTAAGTTCATGATGGTAAGTTTTATCCAAAGGAAATATAAGCACTAATTGTTTTTTTTTAATTTTTGACTAAGGGTCCCCACTTATTTAGTATTAGCAATAACACCATATAAGGAGGGGGGTTGTTGGTGGCCACAAAAATTGGCGATTCACTTGGAAGAACCAGTTATCTTTGTTTTTCTATTGAATTTTCTAAACTTCCAAAATAGAAAATTTTTCAGAAAGTTAAACTTTGTTATGGAAAGATAAAGTACATTATGCTCTAATCTGTCAATGAGATTTTGTTTCAACTATTTTCAACTTTGATTATTTGCTCCCTCAAGCTAGTCCTTGTATTTACATCAGTCATTAATTGGTGTGTAAAGATAAACAAAGTCTTCTCTGTAAACCAGTTTTAAATATGCTCATTTGTCGTAGGTAGAGCCTCTGCTGTTAGCAGGCCTTTATAGCCTCGACAGGGTTACCTGTTACCCAGCAATGATCCTATATCCTACTTAAAGCAACCTACAGCTCTCAAAGAAGAATCCACATCAACACTTATTGCTTTGATTTTCTTTTACTCTTTAAAGAACAATGTCTTGGTTTGATAGCCAATTTGTGACACAGTCATTCACTTGATTTATAACTTTGCTGAACAAGCTAGCTCGTGATGAGACCCCTTGCCTTTTGATTGTAACAATCTTGAGTCATTGCCCTATTGTGGTATGCAGTATTTGGCAAAGTCAGCAAGTTACAATATCTATGATTATGATAAGCCGGCTCGTGATGAGACCTCTCATTCTTCAAGATGAAGTGTATCTTTGGATTGTTCCTCTGAAAGTTGTGATTTCCTTAGCAGGGAGGAAGTCATTGTTTCCTTAAGATAGCTCTGGACGACAATAGTAGAGTTTTTGGAAATAGCTGTTCTACTGAGAATCTTTATTTTGTTATTGATACCTTTCATTGCACTGATATAAAACAATTCCTTAATTAAATGTTGTTTTCATCAAACTTTATGAAGTTGAAACTAGTATCATATCTAGGCTAGAGTTTTTAACCATATCTTTCAATAATAAAGATCAATTTTTTAAAAATTTGCTATTTATACAAGTGAAAAATTAAAATCTGAAAGAGAATTGGTATCTTATTCGTAAATCACTAGTTTAACTACTTACAACAGGTTTTATTATGGAGGATATATTTAAGGAAGATTTAGAAAATTTCTAATGTAAGGTAATTATTCCCTTGGATATTTATATGATATGAAAAGGGCTAATTACTTCCTTTATTTTTTACCTGCAGACTATTAAAAATAAACTATCAACATAACAAACTAACTAAATTAATTCTACTCCTATTCTAACTATCTACATGAAGTTGACTAGGTATAGTCATATTTCCAGTGTAACCATTCTCTCATTTTTATTCCTGCACATATATATAGTTCAAATATTAGTACTAGGAATAAAAGTCTTGTTGAACTGAGAACATTAAATGTGAAATCAGAATGTACAACTATTATTAGAATTTTGTTTAAAATCTCCTTCTTATGAAATTTTCTTTCCAATTGAATACCTACTGGATCATAGAACTCTGGATGGATTTCTATTAAGGATTGATAAATATTCAAGGGAAGATATGACAGGCCAGATTGAAGATATGAATTTTTGGATTTAACAACCTGTAACATATTATTAATGTTATGTGTGAAGGTTAAGCTTTTGACAATTTTCCATGAAAGAAAAGTTTCCAAATATATTTCTTTAAATGGATCAATGAAGAATGGATGGAAATCTTTCAAATGAAATGGAAAATTATTAATTTAATTGAATTGCTGGAAGATTTCTAAAAATACATCCTTTTGTTGATATTGTCTTGGATATGATAGAAGCTTTGATAAAACATTGACATTGATTGAAATTGAAATTGAAATAGCTCTACATTCTTTTGAAAAACTTCAATTTTCCAACAGGGCAATACATCACTTGAATGTTTGATAGTAAGGTGCTCAGTATGCCAGCGTAATATATCAAAAGTTTGAAAGTTAAAATCTGAAAATAAATCTGGTTTTATACAAAATGGGTGAAAAAAGAATAGAATGAAATCACTATCTGTACAGCTAGTGTTATAACACAATTGGGATCGTTTTGAAATAATTTCTCTTTCATAAGGACTGGCCAGAATTATGGAATTTGAGTAATTTAGAATTCCATCTTGTGAATTAGAAAGGAAATTATGATTATGAACAGGTGTGAAATCTTGAGTATGATATGAATCATAGACTGGAATACTTTCTTGGATAGGGAAATCATGAAGATGATTTGCTGCTTTAGAATGAGGATTGGTTGAAATGATTTCTAAATTAAAGTACTTCTCATTCTCAGATGTTACTTGAAGTTTTTGATGATTTTCTCGAGATAAATCAACATCTTCAATGTCAAAGTAATTATCATAAATGACTTCACAAGAAATTCTAGATTTCTCTTCAATTTCATCCAGTATATCCAAACAAGGAGGAACAAGCATTTCATGTTTATTGATGGAAAAATAATGCTCCATAATTGCTTCTTTATCTTGAAAAAAACTTAATGGTGGTTCATTTAAGTCAACCTCTGTATTTCGTGACATATCATTAATACTAGGAGGGGGAAAATTATCATCATTAAAAATATCAGGATACAGAGAAAAGTGTGAATCCGAAATAAAGCATTTAAAATGTCTCTGTTTGAGAATTCTTGTGCATTATATTCATCATAAATTTCAGGTTTTAGATCATACCTTTGTGTACTCACGTTTTTTGGAAGAAGATCGCTTTACTGCTTTGCTCTTGGCATTTGTTGATCATGGAAAGATTCAGAAATTTGTACAGCTGGTTGTATTCTATTTCTTACCTTGATTCTTGTTTGCATTTGTTGATTTGAGATCATATTTTCTGAATTTGTCTCAAAGTTGCTTTTAGATTTCAAGTCGACCCTTCTTCCAAAATTGCTGCTTTCGTCTTCTTGTATTTGATCAAAAATATCTTCTAAACTTTGTGAAACCTCTTCATTACTACTTATTTCCATATTCGAATTGGATTTCTCATTTATCTTAGAGGGAAGTTCAACAAAGCTTGGACTAATTTCATATGGATCGGGAATAGGAGGTAGAGGATAATTATGATCAACACAATCTAGTGATTCTTCATTTATGGGTTCATTTTCAGCATCAAATTTTAAACAATTCAAATGAAATCGAATATTAAAATCTCTAACAGACTCATTTTCTTTTCATAGATACTCAATCTCATCATATACCTGATCATAATCATAGCGGTCAAATTTACAAATGAAAATCATGACAAATTGATCCCAACTGTGGATCGAGGCAACCAAAAGGGTTCTACACTAGTTTCTAGCTTTTGCTACAAATGTGAGAGTAAAAATTTTGCATAAAATTCCTTCATCAATTCCTTGAAAATTAGAATTTGAAACATTTTGAATAAATTGAAGGGCATGATTAAAAG
>APFE031300120.1:0-13907 GCA_000404065.3 Pinus taeda | reverse complement strand
AAATGAAACAAATGATTGTGAATGTCACCAAACCGAAAATACATCAACCTGAATTACTTATGCCGAGAATTCAATGAACAACAATCCAAAACGCGAGGAGAAGTGTGTATGAGGCTGTGATGAAAGTGTGTGTGCAGGTGTGACTAACAAGGAAGCATCTAATCAAGACCAAGACTGTATTGCAGCAATCATCAAGTAAGCAATGCGTGTTTTTGGTGGCTAGTTATGGACTGCACCCCAATCTTCAAGAGAGATGGCAGTGAGCCTTAACAACCGTTTTTGCTGGAGCTCCAATGGATGTTATATATCCTCTACTACGCTAAGCAAGTGGAATCAATTGTACCATAAGAAAAACCTATCCTACTCATAAGAAAATCAAATCATCAAACTGTCATTCGAATTGCATGTGGAAATGAAAACGTAAAGTGCTGGAAATGAAATGGGAACAACACTACAACAGAGGGGATCTATGGCTCTCAGGTTGGGCCCTAACCTGAGAGCTATAGTCTCCTAAGAAAACTCAGAAATAGATCACAAACTGCCTTCTTTATTCATAAAACTGGTGTCATGCCGAATTGGCTTACAAAAAGGAACAAAACTAAACTGTGCTCCGAAATTACAATGATAACACGGGAGTTTCAACAACCAACTAAGGCTACGGCCTTCAAATTTATACAAAAAACGATGAGCCACCGAGTGCCCTTGATTTTAGGGGCTCGGCTGTCCAACTAGAGTTTGACTGCGGATCCTGTAGAGCAGTCATAACTACTGCTCTTGTAGAACAGTTTATGACTGCTGTTCATGTAGGACAGCTGGCTGCTTCGTGAGCTCAGAGGGGAGATGGATTTGGAGCTCGGAGTTCTTGGTGGGAATCATGAGGAATGTCCCAAGGCTATGGACATCTCTCCACAAAATCAGCAGTGCCACCTTATTGTCTCCTTATCCCTTTTGCGTTGTCTCTTGCTCCCCTCTTTAATTCCAAAACCTGGAATCACAATGCATTAGTCACGTAGATAAAGTGTCTAACCTTCCTCCTACAAACAACATGAATAAACTAAGAAATGCATGCATAAGCAAATAGAGATGAATGGTTGAGCAAGTAAAATAGGCCAAAATGAGCCCAAATTGTACCAAAATTGGGGCTCATCAATATTTCATCAATGTCTTAGAAGTGTCTAGTGGAATATTCAATGCTAGTGCTTGTTTTCTAAAATCCTATGTCAAATTATGAACAATTTTACCCTTAATTTGTTTCAAATGTTTCCATTCCATCATGGATTTATGTATGTAACCCAATGGGTAAAAATGTCCTCTTAAAGCAGAAATGAACTCAGACCAAGATGAAAGAAGTGTACAACTACTCTTACGACCTTGTTGCAACTTTCCTTCCCACTAGATGAGAGAAATGCCACTCAATCGAAGGGATTCTAGGTGGATATTGTCTTCATCTTATTTGATTTGTTGTATGAAACAATACACTTCAACCTATCTTATCTAGTTATCTAGATTTTCTATGTTAGATTCTCCACTAAATACAAGTAGATAAAACTCGACATCCAACTTGAAAAAGGGATTTTTAGATGCATTCCTCCAATTCCTATTAGAATGACGAGAAGAGGAAGAAGAATAAATTTCACTGGAGGACCAAGAGGGAGGAGGTTCTTCTCCTCCAGCTTCATGAATTACCGAGGCATGATTATCTGGTTCTTTATTCTCAGGTTTGATTGTCTTCTCATATTCTGCAAACAAATTGTCAACTTTCCCTGCCATGGTGAAGAAGATCTTGCGAGAATTTTTCTATTCCTCCAAACAAGCTTCATCATCTTCCATGTTTCATCTTTGTGGTGCATGCCTCACTTCATGACCAAGGGGTTTAAGTTTTCCTTCACACCTTTGGAGCTTGTTCCTGGTTATCATTCACTCATGCAAATTGCATCAAGAAAACCTGCTCTCATGCCAAATGTTAGCACCTAAATCCACCTCAGGCTGAAGGGAGGCAAAATTCAGGGTAACCACAAACCACGCTCAGTCTGGTAGCTAGCCCTACCAGAACAGGAGAGGGCTCTCTTCGAGTCACACTCAATGAATAGATAAATGAAATGGCTTGAGATGACTTAAAATGAACTGTATATCTTAGGATAGTAAGTGGAAATGATAATAAGGAGTGATTTTTTATGAATGACTGTGTTTCTGGGATGTTATGGGACCAATGGACCTCAATGAACAGAGAACTAAAAATGAAGGCACAAATTATTTCATGAGGCAAGGTAGGCTGAAAGCATAGAAATTTAGTTTTAAAATGTGGCGAGATGGAAAGATTGATTAAGAATTTGAAAAGGGCATAGGAGATGAATCCTTTTCAAACAGAAGAATGAACACTGTATATGAAATTTTCCCACAGGTAGAGAAATAGAATTGAATTCTACCTGATCTCACTCGAAAAATTTCACCAGAAATGGATACGAAATGAAACTATGGAACATAGCAAAGAAATGGAGAGAATGATTAAGAAGTTGAAAAGGGCATAGGAGATGAATCCTTTTGAAACAGAAGAATGAACACTATACATGAAGTTTTCCCCTAGGTAGAGCAATTAAATTGAATTCTACCTAATCTCACTCAAAAAACTTCACTTGAAAATGAATGTGAAATGGAATACAAAACATAACAAGGTACATATGAAACATAAGAAGCACATTTTCTACACTCACAACCACATGAATCTCATGAATCAGAGCTGCTGCCTTTCATTAACTCTCTGTAGAAATATACAATGCAGAAGCAAAGTTTCTCTCCCAAAGTATCCCAGAAGTTACAAGCCAAACAACCCCTTTGCAAATAACTTGCATACAATATATAGAATGTGTGAGGAAGAGATAGAATGCCCAAGGGTTGGGAAGTTACTCCAATCATTTTGAAATGGAGATGGAGAGCCAACCATCAGCTACATGTGCAGCGCTGCAAATATGACATTTGGATTCGGGGTGACTGTTTGCCTTCCTTCGCCACTTGGATAGAAGCCAATATGGAGAAAAAACATTTTAAATGTCGCCTTTGGTGCCAAAAAACCGAAGTGTAGATGAGCAGGCCCACTAGGAGAAGTCACGAACCGAAATTTCGCGAAACGGAAGCAAATTGGCAATTTTTCCTCTGTGCGCCGCACGCTTTTTGCTGTGCGTCGCGCTACTTTGGGACCTGTTTTGGGTCACTTCCAGGTGTCCAAAATGTGCCCAAGTGCACTTGTTGGAAATCTTGGCCTGTCTACTTTTGGACCCCACTAGAATTTCCGAAGTTGAAGCTCATTTTCCCCTCCAAATCTTCATTCTCCCAAGACTGCTTTCTGTGTGTCCAAAAAGTGGCAGAAAGGCTATTTTTGGGTGTTTTTTGACCTTTAGGAGACCCAAAACTTATCAAAATTTCTAGCCTGGACACTAGTAGATGTATTTTTCGATGCTGAATCCAAAAATGTAAACCTTTTCTCGATTGGAGTGCTAGAATTTTAGCGCCGCGCAGGATGCGCGGCGCACAGGGAGAAAATCCCTGTTTTTTGTCCAAAACATTTCCTTGTGACCAAAATTTGCCCAATTTTTTTGAGATTTGGGCTGGAAGTTCTCTATACAGTGCTTTGCTGAGTCAAAGAGGCCTCAACCAAGATCTTGAGCCTATCTTGCTCTTTTTCCCTTTTTTCCCTTTTTGTGGCTTTCCTCAGTTTTGCTTTCAAACTCCTTATTCACGCTCTTAAACTCAAGTTTTGCGCCCTGTAATGATGAGCCATGTGTCTCAGCAGTGTGTTGTCTTTGTCAGCCTTTTTCAGCAATTTGTGTAGGTGTATGTTGACTCTCTCAAGAATAGACTCACGATCATCCATAACCTGTTGCTCTAATGAAGTAAATTCAATCCTCCTATGCTGGGAAGTTAGACGATCCTCACGGATGTTCTGCAGCTCCATGATCACATGCTGGTCTTCCAGCTATTTGTTCCTCTGCTCCAGATACTTGATGACCCATCGAGCCCTCTCAAAATTTAGCATTAAGTCTTTGATCTCCGTATCTTGCTCCTGAATGGTCATCCTAAGTTTGGCATTTTCGGCCTCTGTCTCTTCATCGGGATTGAAGATGACACCAGTCTCCTGTGCACCCGATGGCCCTTCATTGTGCACGAGCTCCTTGCCCTTGTCCAATACCTATGTAGTCGATGCCGGAAGCGAGGCCCCTTCCACCTTGAGTGGAGATAACACTCGCTTTGCTGTTGCAAACAAAAGCCTGGTGCCTTTCGGATAACCTCTCTGATATGTGACGGAAAAAGGCACCACACTGGTCTCATGGAGCTCATGCTGATGAGAGGGACCACCTATCTCATGTTTTCTCTCTGATACTACCTTTGGAGCGCTGAAAAAGTCACGGGAGATAAAGTCCTCCCAAGCAATGCCCTGTAATCTCAACTGATGGTCCACCAAAATATGAATAAGAGCGAAGTGATATACACTATTGAGCTGCTGCCGAGGGGTCTTGTGCTGCATGAATTTCCTCATCCTCTCTATGTCCCCACAAATGAAGAATGGGAGGTTCATCATACACACCCTGGTGAAGTGCATGAGTAACCTGATGTGATAGGCATAAAGGCGAGAAAACCTCCCTTCCCAACTGAAGTATTTCATGATCAATCTCATGAGCGGAACATAATCATCTCTCAGAAATCTGAATGGGAAAGCTCTTGTGAGTTGACTCAAACAACTGACCTTTATGTAAGGCTCATAAAGCTCCCTCTCCACCTTCATCTTCTTGTGCCACTGTTCTCCAACATTTGGTATGCCTGTTGCCACTGATATGGTTTTGGGTGTCAATGTGAAAGTGACCCTTGCCAAGATAGACTGTCCTCCCTGTAGGTGAAGTGCAAAGAGGCGGGCCAACTCATGATGAATCCTGACATTTGCCATCCTCTGAGAAAATTCGAAACATGAAAAGTGCTGGAAACAAGACATAGTGAGAGGGCATGCCTATAACTCAGTGAGGGTGTTCGGTTCATCCCTGACATGTCGGCCACTCCTAGGTCTCCGGGGAGCCTGATCTCCTGAAGCTGTATCACTGTGGGTTTCCCCCTCATAATATGATGAAGTCTCCAATGCCATTGCTACTGTTTGTACCCTGAATTTATTTGCTTCCCTCTAAATCCACTGAACTGATAGATGCTCTGCAAATCTACCACCAAGGGGACAATAAAACAGGGGAATTTAGAAGGAGAATGATGAAAAGAGGAATAGGGATTTAACCAGAAAAATTTACAGGGATTTGGGAGTGTTTGAGTATAGTGGTGATGAGGTGTGGTTTGGATGTTTTGAGCCATAGGAATAAAGGGGACAAATGGATATGATTGCATGGAGCTAGGGTGATTAGCAGGGGAACTTGCTACAGGGGAATTAGCTAATAGAGGTTAGGTAGGAGCAAGCTTTTAATGATAGAGTCACTGTAGCAAAACCCTAGCTTTCTTGACCCTTTCTATATATCATCTTTTTTTTTACTTTAAAAATTTTGCATTTGATTTCATGGTGATCAAAACAACATCCCCTTTCGAGTTTAAACGCCAATGATGAAGGTAGTTGGGCTACCTCTCCAACCTTGAGGGTCATTCACAAAATTTTTGGGCAAATATAATGTGTTTAGGGCTAATAAGTCTATGCACCGCGCGCTTTGTCCAGTGCGCTGCGCGCCGGGTATACGCCGCGCCAGAGGTAATTTTACACTGTGGCCGGGCTCCTAGTGTGCCGCGCACCCTGAGTGCACCACACCACCTTGTGTGTGTGCCGCGCACTGTCATAGTCGCCCAACTTGATTTGCAAAACAGGGGAGGGATTTCTAATGGTGAAATAAGGATGATTTTCTTAGGAAACATGATGGAGGGGAGGTGAGAATGATGAGGGGTGAGGTGATGAGGGTAAGGGAAGCAGAACCTTGGCAGCATCATCGCAATTTTGCAACTCCATTTGTTGTTTTTCTTGGTGATCTTTCCATGGATGGCTTTGTGCTTTTGGGTACTGTTTAAACATCTTACAATCGCCATATCCTTGATAAAACTGATGCATAAGAAGTGTTATAAAGCCTACCTCTTGATTTGATGAGCTTCCCAAAAGCTTGGAACGATCTTGCCTTGTTTTGAATTGCTGGAATGTGTGCGCCACACGCCTTATATGCGCCGCGCCTGTGTAATTTTTCAAAGGTGGACTGGATGTGTATGCATCGCGCGCAGTGTATGCGTCATGCTCCTACCTGTGTGCGCCGCGTGCCTCCAATCACCTACCCGCTCACTCAAATGCTCATCAATCTCACTCTCCCACATTAGCAATGCCTTTCTAAGTCTCCAATGGCACAATGGCTTTGCTTTGGGCCACAATATGCATTTATAGGGTTGAGAGAAGCTGGTTTGATTTTTTTCTCTTTAAAAACCTCCTTTTCTAATGTTTGTGTTCTGCACTTTTCATTGACCTTTAAACACACTGATTTTAGCCTTTTCCTTGAATTTTTGGCTCAAATGATGAAATTTTTGGCACATTTTTGCAGGGACGGTGTGACAGGGCATCTGGCTTTGAAACCCTTGACTGCATTTGAAAATGTCAACTATTGATTTTTTTTTTTGAAATTTTTTGTCATGGTTGACCTTGTTTGACTTTTCTTCAAAACAGAGTTTTGAAGAAGAGTTGATGTCTCTTGCGGTGATGATGAAGCTTTCTGCACTATAGGTGTATAAGAAGTCCCTCTGGCCTGCATAGCTGGTTTCTCAACTAGTTTTTTTGTTTTTAAAGACCTAACTGATGACTTTCTAGACTTAAACCAAAATGGCTTTGTCCTGAAATAGGACCAGACCATGACTATCATGAATTTCATTAATTTGTGGACTGAGACCTGGACCAGCAGTGGGCCAGACAAGAGGGAAACTGACTAGGATGACTTTCTCCATCAGGTCATGGCATGCCCTTAGCGAAATGAAACTGGAAGAGAGGAGTGGGACACCTAATCATGAAATGCATAAAGAGTTTTGATCCCTGACGGAGGACTTGACCAAGCCGACTCTAACATTGGCTCCAATGGGGAATGGTAGCTCCTCGGAGGTGCCAAGAACAACAGATCTCTGGAGGAGCTAGACAGTACCTCTTAGTCCATTGGGCTATGGAGTCATCGTTTTGATAAACAACACAAGACTCTGACTTATTTACAAAACTGGAGTGACCAAGAAATTGACTCAAACTCGACAATTGGAATAACTCAAAAACTGACCGCACATACTGAAACCAAACTGAAATAAAAATGGTATTTACAATGACGGTGGAAGCAGCGTTCATAGATCAACAGTGACACCGTTTGAGCAGCCGACCATTGATCGGCCCTCCAGGACAATCTTCTCCATTTATTTCTTTTAGAAGGAACGCATCCTGACCCCTGTATGCTGCGATCTTGAAAGGACCTTTCCAAAATTTTTCGAACTTTCCATGCTTACCTTTCTCCTCATTCCTTGCATCCCATTTCAGCACTATATCGTCCACCTGAAACCTATCCATCTTTGCCTTTCTATCATAAATTTTCTGAATTTTCTCCTGCAATTTGGATGTGTTCTTAAAGACTTCTTCTCTTGTTTGCTGTAAGTGGATCATTTGATTCAGCCTTCTCTGCATGGGATCTTCCTCATTGCCAGCCTCCTGAAGGAGTTTGATCACCGGGGCAGCAAGAGAAGCGAGAAATACTGTGTCCACTCCATAAACAAGCTCAAATGGTGACATACCGATGGATTTTTTGTGAGTGATCCGATCTGCCCAAAGCGCATGAACCAACCTCTTGTTCGAGCTCTTCTTATTTATTTCTAGCAGCTTCTTGATAATGTTGACCAAAGATTTATTCGAAGATTTCGCCAACCCATTGCCTTGCGGATGGTAGATGGTTGAATGACCTAAAATTATGTGATACTTGTGACAAAATTCCACCATCCTTTTTGATTTAAATGCTGCTGCATTATCAGTGATTCATTTGTTGGGACAACCAAAGTGTGACAGGATGTTATTTTCGAGAAATGAAATGATTACCGTGTCTGTCGCTTGTCTGGTAGGTGCTGCCTCAATCCATTTTGTGAAGTAGTCTGTGGCTGTAAGGATCCATCTATGCTGTCCAGAAGATGCGGGATGAATTTCCCCAATGAAATCCAACCCCCACTGCTAAAAAGGAGCACTCACTTCGATAGGCTTGAGTGGCAAAGGCTGTAACTTCTGTTTTCCTTCGAAATTTGACACTTATGACAACACTTTACCATCTTATGCACATCAGCAAATAAAGTAGGCCAGTAGTATCCCGCTCTCAAAATTTTGTTAGCAGTTGATTTCCAAAAAAGATGACCCCCACACTCTCCTCCGTGGAAATCTTCCATGGCTTTCTTTGCCTCCTCTTCCACCAGACAGTTTAACAAAATGCCACCGGGATCTTTACAATACAATGCAGAATCCAAAATACAAAACTTGGCAGCTTTCAGTTTAAGTGTTCTTGCTTTGTTTCTAGCCATGCCGGGCAGTGGTGATATATTTTTCAGCAAATATATTATATCAGAATACCATGGGGACAAAACAAACATTTCGGATACCTGCACTGAAGTTCCCTCCTCATTCTCATCGGTCATGGCAGCGATCCGATTTATGTCTAATGCATGCAAGTTCGACTCAGCCATTAGTTTCGCTAACCCTTGTCCTTTGACCAACTTTGCAGGTTTTATTTCCACATCATATTCTAGCAAGGCTATGATCCATTTGCCTCTTCTCCCCTCCGGATCGGTCTGCACCAAAACATCTTTTACAGCAGTATTAGGAACATAAGCCAGAATGTGAGAGTGTAGAATGTATACCCGGAAATCCTTCAATGCTTTCACCAATGCTAGAGCTTGCTTCTCAATGATGTTGTACTTTAATGTTACATCCCTTATAGCTTTGCTGAAGAACACAATGGGTCTTTCATGACCCTCTCTCTTCTGTAATAATACTGCTGCCATAGTATGCTTCGAAGCAAAAGAAAATACTATGAAATCCTGAGTATAGTCCGGGCTTACCAGAACTGGTGCTGAAGAAAGGGCCAATTTGACCATGTTGAAAGATTTTACTTCCTCGTCTGTCCATCTCACCTGGTTGTCCTTTTTAAGAATGTTGGTCATTTCTTTCAAGTGTTCTGCAAGATTGGGTACAAAACGATGCAAAAAATTCATCTTACCATTGAATGATTGTATTTCCTTTTTGTTTCTGGGCAGATCGATTTGCTGAATTGCTTGCACATGTACTGGGTCTATGTGAATGCTATCTTTTGAAATGATGTGCCCAAGTAATTTGCCTTCCTCCACGGCGAACAAGCTCTTCTTTGGATTCAGCGATAAACCATATTTCCTGCATTTTTGAAAGACAATTTTTAGGTGATGCATGTGTTCTTCATCAGATTTTGAAAACACTGTAAAGTCATCCAAGTACACCACCAAAAATACATCCTTCTCATTTGCAAATGCCAAGTCCATTTCCCACTGAAATGTGGCACCTGCATTCTTCAAACCGAATGGCATTTTGGCATAATGAGATGTTCCCCATGGAGTGGTGAACGTTGTTTTGTCTCTGTCATCTTCATGGGCAACAACTTGATTATATTCGGAATAACCATCCAGCAGTGACATACGAGATGCCCCCACTACTCGTTGAAGTACATGGTCCATCTTGGGCAGCGGATAGTTGTCCTTCGATGAGACCTTGTTTAGATTTCTGAAATCAATGCATAGGCGGATCTCGCCGGTCTTCTTTCTTACGGGTACCAAATTAAAAATCCAATCTGAAAATCTGATGGGCACAATGATACCTTACTTATACAACCTATTTACCTCTTTTTCAATGGATGGCAGCAACTTTGGATTGATCCTTCTCAGCTTTTGTCTAAATGGTTTTTGATTGGGCTTGATAGGTATGGTGTGCTGAATGATATTTGTATCATAGGTCTTCAAATCTGAATAATCCCAAGCAAATACATCTGCGAATGAAGCCATCAAATTAACATATTTGTCCTTGGTTTTTGGCGGTAGTGCCTTGGACAATTTTACCAATTTTGGATTTGCTGCTATACCGATGTTGACTTCTTCTGCGCCTTTCTCCGTGGGCTGCAAAGTTGGCTTGCGGGCAACATCGTCCTGATCGAAAAGGTCTTCAAGGGGTATCAAGCCTTTAGGAATGATGTTATTTTTCAGCTGCATTACATCCATTTGATTGATATGCACTTCATCTGTACCATTTCCTTTGTCTTCATCATTTTCGTCATCAATTGAGGTCTCTTCAAACTGGCCTTTGTTGAGCAGAAAATCTTTAATCTCCTCATCATCTTGAAATACTTGCCAATGTCGCTGATTGTCTAGAATGGTTGGACGGTGCTTGACATGGATTTCAAATTTATTGATGGAGTTCATGGGGATTTTCAAGCTGCTCACTGCTTTGGCAAGAGCATCAGCAATACTATTTTGGGTTCTTGGCACACATGTCAAAGTGTATTCGGAAAACAGTTTCAAGATGTCCAAAACTGCATTTCAGTAGGCCCACATCCTACGATGTTTTGCTTGATATTCTCCTCTGACCTGTTTTATTACTAACTCAGAGTCGCCATATATCGAAATCCTCTTTGCATTCAGCTTTCTAAGAATCTTCAGGCTGGCAATCAAGGCTTCATATTCAGCTTCATTATTTGAACATTCAAAGGCCAGCTTGTAGGAGAAAACTCTCACGCTGCTAGGTACATTGTTTGGGGAAAAGAAAGGACTGCGTACCCAAATGTCAATACCAGCTCCATCATTCCCTACTGCTCCATCAAAATCCATGGTCCATAAGCCTTCTTCTTCTTCTTGCAAGTGCTGAAAATCCTTTGGCGGCCCATTGTTTGTTTGCTGTCCATTGTTCTCCACTGAATGCCCAATCTTTTGTTACTTTTCTTGTCTTTATTTTTCCAAAATCTCTCTAAAATTTTCTGTTATCTCTGGAATGTCATCTACTTCTACCATCTGACTGTCTATTTCATTTAAACTATCTGAAACAAAACAAAAGATTCTAAATCTGTATGTACATAGTTTACAGGATGATTGATCGGTTTCTCCTTGCTTGTGATCATGTACTTCATCTTTTGTTCTCGATATAGTTTCCTCATTTTCCCAAACACCGGGATTGTTGCATAGGAGAAATCCAGTTGTAGCGTCCCCATTAATTTCGCCACACAAGACCTGGAGAGAAGCATGCCAAACCTTGGAGGAATATTTGCAACCACTATGTCCATCAGCACATTTTTCATAGGGAGCTGATCCAAACTGACAACTAAGTCTTTGATGAGACCAATACACCTTACTCTGCTAGAATCAAATGAATAGAGATCATGATATTGTCGAGTGATATCCAGACCAAGCTTGTCCATGATAGCCTTGGGCATGAGATTATGAGAGGCTCCAGAATCAAACATGGCATTGTGTAGCACAAAGTCATGCAACCGTAAACTAATGTAGAAGGGTGGCACCTCATTGTCATGGGACCCACCATTTGATGCTAGTCCAAAAATCATTTCTGGCTGATCCTCTTCTACATTTACCATGTCGGACATTGGGTCCCAATTCAACACTTTAGAAATATGTTCTTTATAACTGTTGTTCTTCATGATTTCAGTCAAAGGGATGGATATTTTTAACTTAGCAATCTCATTCTCTAAGCTAAAAGTGGGAGTTTTTTCTACCTCCTTGACTGGGATCTCCTTCCTTTCCTTCTCTTTTGAGGTGGCGGATTGCTGTGATTGTTCTACAGTTCTTGATTTTCTGCTCTCCGGACCAACCACCTCCTT
This sequence comes from Pinus taeda, assembly GCA_000404065.3. Lineage (NCBI taxonomy): Eukaryota > Viridiplantae > Streptophyta > Pinopsida > Pinales > Pinaceae > Pinus > Pinus taeda. The sequence goes on along the minus strand of APFE031300120.1, from coordinate 2,043 downwards.
TCCTTTTCTTTGTGTAGCTGATATATCATTCTTTGTTTTTTCACCTTCCTTCTTTTTTTGAATTGTTATGGTCGGTACATCTCTGTTTCTAAGTGAATATCGTTGTTGTTGTGAAGACATAGCATTCATATACCCCCTTTGATATTCCTCTGATTCTTCTTCCAACACATTGTCGCTAGATAGAATAAAATCGGTGTCTTGGTATGCAGCTGAATTTACTGCACATTCTTCTTCTTCGGTAATGTAAGTAGGCAACTCATCTGGCGTGAAAAGATGATTCTCTTCACCTATTATGTTCCCTTCCTCATCTGATTCCGGTCCATGCACAAAATTCTGCTGCAAAGGTGTTTGTACCGGCTGTTGGGCTACTTGCTCTTGAGTTCGCTGCTCTCTTTGCTTTATCCTATATTGTGGCTGTTGTTGGCCACGAAAGTTAGGATTCCTAACTTGTGGCTCTAGCTTGTCAAGTTTTATTCTTTCCATCATCTGTTCCAACTTTTTGAACATCTGCTCTAGTGCATAAGATTCTTCTTTGGCAATGGTTTGCTTTTTTGCTTTTGCTCTAGCTCTTTTGGACAACAGTTTCGCCTCAACGTTGACTGCAATTCTCTGCATGTCTTCCATTGTAGCAGGTTCCCTTTCTCTCAATTGATAAGCCATATCAGCATCAAAACCATCCGGGAATTTCACCATGGCTAGCCTTGCAGGTGGCCTTAGATCATCTGGAATTTCATTGTACACTGTATTGAACCTCATGCAATAATCTTGGACTGACTCACCAGCATTCCTCTTGATTTGGTCGTATTCGGACAGAATTTGAAGAGGGTTCTTTTTCACTTCCCAACGGTTCAAGAATGTTCTATGTAACTCTACCAAGGTGGCGATACTGGTTGCCAGTAAACCTCTGAACCATTTTTTCACCTCACCTATGAATGTTTGTATGAAGAGCCTCATTGACACGTTTTCCTCACTGATATTATAAAGTTCGAAGTAGTCTGTCATTCACTCCTTGTCTTGCAGCGCAGTGATGCCGCTAGGAGATCCATCAAAGAATGGGATTTTTCTTTGGTAATCAACATGCATATCGTCTAGAACTTGGGGTAGCATAAGGGGTACAAAACATGCCATCATTTTTGGTAGATTTGGTTGCCTTGGAGGTGTTGGAGGGGTGTGCACAGTTTGCAAGGGGCTTGCACTTGTATTTTGGAGCGGTGTCGCAATGTAACTATCAATTAATCTATTATCTCTCTCTGTTTCAAGGTCTACAAGAAATTGCGGATCGTGGACAGTATAATCAACAACCCTTTTGGATTTAGACTCAAACAATGATATCTCGAACCGATCGTTAAACTCAATCTCTTCAAGATACGCAAAAATGTCGGGACATGAATGGGATTTGAACACGGGAGTTGTGGTGCTCTCTTGCCGAAGGAGCCTGGGGATCAAATTGGGGTTTTCAAAGATATTGGGAGGATCTGGGTCTGTATTTGCTCTGGTATATTGTCTTGAAGCCAACGTGCTATTGAGAAAAATCACAGGACACAACCAACTTGCATCAGCCTTTCTAATCCTAAGCCAATCATCTAGGAGCTTAAAATTATTAAGAAACAAGGGGATTTGATTTCAAACTTAGTCTGTCCCCAGCGGAGTCGCCATTATGTTAGCACCTAAATTTGCCTCAGGCTGAAGGGAGGCAAAATTCAGGGTAACCACAAACCACGCTTAGTCTGGTAGCTAGCCTTACCAGAACAAGAGAGGCCTCTCTCCGAGTCACACTCAATGAATAGATAAATGAAATGGCTTGAGATGACTTACAATGAACTATATATCTTAGGCTAGTAAGTGGAAATGATAATAAGGAGTGATTTTTTATGAATGACTGTGTTTTTGGGATGTTATGGGACCAATGGACCTCAATGAACAGAGAACTAAAAATGAAGGCACAGATTATTTCGTGAGGCAAGGTAGGCTGAAAGCATAGAAATTTAGTTTTAAAATGTGGCGGGATGGAAATATTGATTAAGAAGTTGAAAAGGGCATAGG
>APFE031300116.1:21311-47509 GCA_000404065.3 Pinus taeda | reverse complement strand
TCCGCCCCCCCTCTAACCCCCGGTTCACTACGTAGGTTAGTCGTGGAAAGAATATAACACAACCCAACAAAAGGACACCCCTGGAGTTTACTTTTTCGCTGTCTTTTTAAAATTTCTAAATATGAAAAGACGCTGAGTTCTTCCTTTGTCAGACTTGTTAAAACTTAATGACATCGGATTCCGTCGAAATGACGCTTCATAAACGTATGCTATCACTGTCACGCTTGTCATCAAAAATAACCGGGGTACTCGCCAGAAATGGTGGGGAAAATGGAACTAGAATCATTGTCGTGTCAGCAGTATGTCGCTCTTGAACATGGCACTTGTCTGCATTCGTGTCTGGGTGGGTACATCTCATCTCATTTTTCACTTACTTCTATGGGTTTGGGTGATCCTATTTGACCTCTCATCTACTTGTTGCCTTGTCACCATGACCTCTGATCATTTGATGTCAAATACTGCCAAGTCCACTGTCATGCCGCCGATATGTTCAAGAGAAGTTGACCTTTGCAGAATACTCAACCTCCCTCTGATAACTCACATAATCCTGATTCACAAACAGTATTATCCTTCTCTGTCTCATGTCGATGATGTGGGAAACATTATGGCCCACCTTCGATCAAAGTCACTTCCTGTCGACTTTAGCTCATTATCCAAGAAGTTGACCTAGAGACTCCCTTCAGGTGCCTTGGAGCCTGCATGCCTCAACAGTAGGTTCTTCATGTTCGACGCGAGGTTTTCATCATTGGCCTTCGATCGAATGATTCTACGGGTGTTCGATGCTGACTCACTGATTCGTACGCCATAGATTGTACCTATAGTACCTTGAGGGCCATTGTCATTATTGGTGGTACCTCACGCGTCTGTTAACAATTTTCATCATTGACTGGTAATCAAACGATGTTCCTGCATGTTCAACTTCGACTCCCATATTCTCATGCTTGAACTTGTACTTTGTTCGGGTCGAGATGGAGTGCAAGACCCTGGATTTTGTCTGTTGAGATCCAGGTTGAGATTTTGTGGATTATTATGATCATTACATGACTCATTCACTGGATGGTTGCAACCATGCCTGAGTCTGTTTATCGATCCTTACTGGATGGCTGCATCCATACCTTGGATCTATATTTTTATGTACTCTGCTATGGATGGCTGCGCCCATACCACATACATCATGTACTTGAGATATCAGTTGTACTTCTCCATGCAGGTTATCTAGCAGTAGTTTTTTCGGCTGGCCACGTTCTTGTAAAGCATTTCACCCCTCTCGCTCTCTCGGGCCTCATGCTTTAGGGGGCATATGTTACACAACAATTTGCCACCATCCCTGTTACCCCTTCTCCTGCACCTTGGAGGACTCATTCCGGGACCTGTGAGAAGTGACATGACCTGGAAACACTTGCATTGTATTCCCCTAAGTATGAACTTCATATGCCCTGAAGACATCTTCTGCAAAAAACCCATAAAAATAGCCCTTTTTCCATTGGCGTAGTTTCACTGTGTATCACTCGCGCCAATGGGGGAAATCCTCCAAAGAGGACACACCAGCTGGTGCTCTGTCTCAGAGTCACACTCGCGCCGGCCAAAATGGGTAGTGTTTTTAACAAACCAACATTCGAAGGTTCTTCCTAACCCACTCCTGAACTGAATCTATCTTGAGTTGGTTTAGTTTGGCTTCGAATCTCCATAGGAGGGAAGTGGTTTTCCACCTCTCATGGAAGCTTCTTATTGATAAAGCCAATCCCATGAATATTGTGGATGATCCTAACTCCTTCTCCTCTATCTATAAAAGTTTGTCCTTTTGCCTTTGACAAGCTAGTTCCAAGTTCCAAAGTCCCAAAGATTGAGAATTTCCAAGTTCATGCTGCAAGAAGCCTTCTTCATTCCCATAAGGCTAAATCTAAGGTGAGGAGATTCTTGTCTAAACAACCAAGGAGAGAGAGGCTTGTTCCCATTCCCAAAAAGCTTTGCAAGACATGTGTTGTTGATCACCTAGCCAAAGGAGGATTTGACGTCAGAACTATGGTTGTATTCTTCTTTGTTTATTAATAATAGACGACTATCATTATGGTTCCACTCTTATTGTTCTTTGTAACGATGATGAGTTATATCCTTTCTGACTGATATATAGTTGCATCTATTGGATTTTATGCTTGTATTTGTGTCGTTCTTTGCATGTGCAGGTGTCCATTCACGGGGATCATGGGGATTGTGACCGGCCAGAGCAAAGGAACGGGAGCGTCAACTCTTCTACAAGTACTAGCATTGGAATCCAGGTAGGCCCTCATCATTGGTCTTTGATTTGCAATTAGGGACCTGCGTGATAGCGTTGTTTGATTGTTGCTAGACCCATTCTAGGCTAGTAGGGATCACCTCTGTCCGCAAAGGGGATTTACCTCCACAACAGCTTCCTTGTCCTATTTGCGTAGCTCCTATTCCTTCCAGAGTTACTCCTTCAACTCATGCAACTCATTCCTTGTTTCTTCCATTGTCTATTTCTCTCTTTGCTTTTGCACATTTCTCTTGTCATGTTGTTGCCTCTTTGCCTCTATTACCAAAGCTGCTTTATGAACAAGTGGGTCTCCTTGGAACTTGGAGCTTTTCTCTTCCTCCACGTTGTCGACAATCTTCCTCTTGCCCTTGTCACACACTAGTATGTTTACCTCTACTGCTACTACTTCTAGTGCTCTCTGGGATGCTTCTACATTATCCCTTCCACGGTGAGGCTGACTGGTTCATTGAGTCTATAGGAGTTATAAAAATATCTCCATGGGGCTTCCTTTTCCTAATGACATGCCTCGTGGATCCAATTAAATTATGCTCTCGTGCAGTGGTCTTTCACAAGACAATGAGGGTCATACGTATTGTAACTTCGGGCATCGAATGGATATTTCTTCATCTCCTCTGCTTTGACATCCACATGCTTGAAAGTCCGTATCTCATAAAAGTCGATCCGTAACGGAAGAGTGGGCCAAGGTGCCTTCTTGTTTGGTGCAACCTAGCTGATAACCCTGTCAAGATGTGATATTCTACTTCCTGCATGACGAGTTTGTCCAAGGAAAACTTCGATAGAACATGCAGAGGCTTCTCCACGTTGTACATCTGTATGAAAGTGTCGGATGGTGAGGCATACCAATGCGCTATGTTGATCAGTGCCTCCATTGTTTCCTTCCACATGCATGGTGGATCCTATTCGAAAATCATCTTGTAAATTGGGGTGACAAAATGGTCAAATAACTATGTGATAACTCCTCTGAAGCTGCATTCAGAAAACATCTTACAATAGGTGTTCACAAAGTTCTATGTTAGTGTCCATGCCCACTTCAAGTCTAGGAACTCCTAATGAGCACAAATTTCATTCAAGATGTAGGCGCACATGTGGATTTCTGCTTGCATACCTTTGGGTGGTTGTCAAGCCCTTGTTACATGTTCCTTCAGCTGGTGAGCCAACATGTCAAAATAGTTGCATGCTTTGCCTTCTCTAGCCAGTTGGTCCAATGCAACCACCCAACTCTATGGGAAAGTTTATGTTCTTTCTTGGCCATACAAATGACATGAAAAGAAGACCAAGTATTGATATGCCTTCCGCAGTATCTTCGTCTTGTAGACCTGGTTGGGTGTCATCGTGAATTTAGCTAGCTCCTTCACCCAGTTCTTTAAAATGTCTTTAGAGTTGGCATTACTACTGGGTATGATGAAGCGAGTCTACATGGTGATCACGGGCTTCGACATATGATACATCTGTTGATAATCATGTGCCCTGAAGGTAGAAATCTTTGTCCCGCTGACACTTCTCAATGTCATCGTCTCAGGATTAGTGTGCGAGACGATCCAAAGTATCATGTTTGCGCATGGGAGCATGGGATACTTGCTCGCCATCCAGTACAAGATGAACTTGTGGATGTTCACATACACTTGGTGGCCTTTGAGGTCTTCCCTAAATGTGCCTGTAAATGCATCATTGACCTCTTTCCATTTTAGCTTGATGTCCTTGTCTACAATCAATTTGGTGTCTTCATAGATTGACAGACTTGTAGACACTCGCTCAACTATTGCTCTAGTTGCACTTCCATCAATGTCCTTTAATCTCATTATCTTGGAGGCCATTGATCCTGAACTGTTAAGAGGCGGACAAACACTTACTAGATTTGGAGAGATAGTGACATGCATGGAAAACAAATTGTTAGCTAAAACCAAAGAAAATTGAGGAACGACATGCAACATACTTGGGGATTGACTAGCAAGAATTGTGCAATTTTTCCTGGAAGGCTAGGATACTGGCTGCCAAGACTATGCAAAAGGAAATCTGAGCTATCTGGGGAGGCTAGCTGGTTGCTGGAATTGTGTAATGTGCAATCCAGGCTCGCCCACTGGCTGTTGGAATTGTACAATGTGCAATTTCAGTTGGTAATGGTTGCAGGACCAGTGACTACATTGCGCAATTTTCTGGGCCAGCAATCACTGTCCCTCAAAATTGCACAATGAAATACTAGAGGACAGTCACTAGGAAGATATTCACATTTTTTGAGGGGAATATAGAGCCTTCCCTCTTAGGATTTCGCAATGTTGTGTTTGTGAGGCAGAGTCCGGGCCAAGGCTGCCCAGACCGGCCAATAGATAGTTGAAAGAAAATTTGAATGTGAATGAAATGGCGATACTGAATTAAGTAGGAGTGAATGATCATGCATGTAAACAATGAATGAAAGATTCAAAAAATGGAATAACATGCATCTAGGTGAAGCGAGTCGTCGAATCAACAACAGTTTGTGCAAAACAATTTCATGCATGCGACAACAGTGAGATGCTAACGAAAACTGAAACAGTGCTAGTACAATATAGTATGCATATAAATGACAAAATGCATTCATATAAATCAAGCAAAAAACACTCACACAAGCTGAAACACAAAAAGCGACAGAAATGCTGCAAAGGACAAGTTAAGCTGACTTACACGGAAATAGCTGACTTGGATGTGTCGAAGACTCCTAGATGTGTTGTGGGATGTCAGAGCTCCAAGATTGATGTGAAGAAATGAGCTTTGAAGTGTCAAATAATTAAGTTTGAGGCTCATGATCTGCATGCCACAAATCTAGGAAAAAACGATACTTGGAGGAAAGATTCTAAAATGATCCTTGCATGTAACCTCCAGTTTCTAAAAATAGCTCCCTAAAATCTAGGGATGTTTTTTGCATGTTTATTTTTTCTATTTCAGGAAAAAGAAACCCATGCATACAAGTCAAGTTTTCTCTATCCTAGGTGGAACCAATCAACTCAATGGCACATGCAACAGCCTGCTCAACTGAGGGGAAAATTTGCACATTTCTGGGAGGGATCTGGGCTGGCTGCCCAAAAGGATTACGCAATTCCTGGGCTGAGCAGCTGACTACTACCCAGAATTATGCAATTTTTGGGCTGAGCAGTCCTACTGGGCTGGATTGCACAATTCTGGAGCCCAACAGGCTTCCAAACAGAATTGTGCAATTTCTGGAGGGAAGGTTGGTTCCCCTCCAGAATTGCGCAATTTCTTGAGGGAGTTTCTCAGCCTGCAATTAGACCAAGTACGTAGAAACATCCTATGAGGGGGATGCAACAAGCTCTCATGCACAGGCTTACAATCTGCTAGAAAATCACTTAAACTTGTGTACTTGACAAGGTAAGACATGCTGTTGAGGATGGTTGGTAGGGAGGCTCTGAAACAAAGCTAAGGAAAAACTTTGGAGGGTGGTTGTAGCCACTACAACAACTCCTATCATACCCTATCATGCATTGTTCCATACATCTTTGTAGTATGTTAGCGACACTTTATTATTAGTAGTATAGTAGCAAGGTATTTAGTTAAAACCAAATTAGTCAACAATCTCATCCATACTATTACAGTCAATAACTTCAGACAGCATACAAATTATGAACATTGTCAATCATCCCTAGCACCACTGATCTCATTTTCCTATCAAAACCATACATTATAGAAATTTTTGCATCATCATGAACAAACTTCAATCTATGGAAAACAATCTCATCAAATACCTATCTTAAGGTGCTCACTTTTTCCCTCAAACAAATGAATAAGACCAAATATTAGCTCTGATTTCCTCAACACCTCAGCAACTAACATTCAGCAGCAGACTTTATAACACTTCAAGGATAGTCCCATTATACAAACATTGATATTCATCTAAGAAGAAAGCAAACATTTAACATAGCTCTAAATTCAATTAGCGTATTTCATTACAAGTAAAATAACATTCAACTCTACTTAACACCTCAGCAACCAACTTTCAGCAGCAAACTTTATAACACTTCGAGGATAGTCCCATTATACAAACATTGATATTCATCTAAGAAGAAAGCAAACATTTAACATAGCTCTAAATTCAGTTAGCATATTTCATTACAAGTAAAATAACATTTAGCTCTACTCAAAATCCCATGAAAGAAACAACAATATTGATCCTGAAATATTCTTTTCCTACTAGTGAGAATCCATTTCCCTTTAGGAGCATAGCCTCAAAACTCTGCAGTACATTGACATTAAACTTACATCAAGCATATCACATCTCTATAAACTCAGTGCGTTAGATTAAACAACAGGACTTAGGCATGCAATCACAAAGAAAAATCCATCAATGCTCATTCAACATCATCAACATTCTAATCTTAATAACAATCATATTCAACAATAATGTCATCAAAGCTTCAAGCCCTTCTAGGTAAACCAACAACATCACCACCATACTAACTCAATAGCAAACACTTCATTATTGTCAACATTTCGAATGACAAGAAATATAGGAAAGATAGTAAAAATATTCATACACTCATACCAACACACAATCACAACAACTCTTATATGTCCAACAAGAGGTTCAATGAAATTCAATGGGGGATCTAAACCATAGCATTCAAATCGACACTAATTAAACCAATAATTCTTCTTAATCAGGTTATCCATATCAATGTACCAGATTAACAATGTCACTTCAACATTTTGATTTCTCAAAAACACCAGATTTGTAACTTATAATTGTACTATACTAGGAAAAAAAATTCCATACCAATAAAAAGGCACCATATTATATATCTCAACTACAGACTAACATGCACATTATTCACATCATATTGTTTTAAGTGTAGAACAACACTCATTGCACATAACTATCAGTATTTAGACCTAATACGACTTAATGCATTATAAATTTGTAGATTGATGCTAACTAAGGGACCTTTATGCCAAGAATGATCACCACCAGATCAAGAGAATCACACCAGATTAACATAATTGATCACATCTGATTAATCTTTAGATTGACAATTTTCATTCTTTAACTTAACTTGCGAAATTGACTCAGAAATTACACACGCACCTGACTAGATCTTTGGTCGCTCTCCTTGTTCACACCAGACTAGGGAACATTATTATAATCCCTAATTACACCAGAATTTTCAAACAACCATCACGATCACTAGCAGCACTATGCAGAGCATTGATCTTATCCTTCTTTAATCATTTCTCATTACTTTAATGCTCAAACCATCACATCAATTTAGCCTTGCTATCATCATTTAATTTTGAGATAAATTCTCACTCAACCACATAGTTAAATAGAGACATACACCAATGCATTGATCCAGAACTCACACCCTTTGATTAGATGATCATATTCACAAGATTAATCTCGACATTATTTGTTAGATTAATTACAATAAAGATTGATTGACCAGAATTGTAGTTGCAAAGTATATGAACTCGCACCCAAAATACACATCTCATTAGAACTCCACGCTTTCATTACATGACTCAATTACATTAGACCATATCATGCCATTGCAATACAACACTCATGCTACTTCATCGATCACACCTTTGTTACATAATTATACGAACCAGAACACATTGTACTTCATTGATTTATCATAGCATCAAATTGACTCTGTTACAATTTTACATACTTGCATTGCAACAAAAAAGAGAAGATAATAGTGCGACCATTAACCTTCATTGCATTTGAATAGAGGAAACACCATTACTCACTTCATTGATTTATCATAGCATCTGATTGTGAGTGGCATCCATGATCACGAGCTACCTTATCGATCACTCTGTTACAATCATACATACTTGCATTGCAACAAAAAAGAAGAAGATAATAGTGTGACCATTCACCTTCATTGCATTTGAATAGAGGAAACACCATTACTCATCTCAAGCCTAACTTCCATACTCTATCTCCTTGAATATTGGTCAATAGGATGATAAGAATTGGGTGCATGTGTCTACACACCTCTGATCGATGATTTTGATCCCATTCGGCAATGATTTATACAATATCTTTGATCCTTTTACTAGATCCAGCCAACAACAAATACCATGGGCTTTTATATGGTAAAATGAGTCAACCTAAAACCATGGTAAAATACTAATAGCGAAGATGATAGTTTTTTAGACGTTAGATGAGTTAACTTGGCTTCAATGTCTGCCAATATTTATGTAGGCTTATAATGGATATATTACATAATTTACTCATGTCCTACAAGACAACTCCATGTAATTTACACAAGCTTGACATCATTACCCAACGTAAATTTTGTTATTAATAAAAAATTCATTAGTAATTTCTCTTTGACATATTATTAGCACTCCCTTGGATGATCATGCTAGTACTCACATGTTTGTATTTTGTCTTAAATATAAAATGATCCAAATGGAAAATAGAATCCACCCATGGTATTCATCCACCCATGTAATTTACCCATGGTATTGTAAGTGGCATCCACCTATTGTGGTCATCCACGCATTGAATTTACCCTTGGTATTGTAATTGGCATCTGCCCATGGTATTTTCCAATGGTCTTGTAAGTGGCATCCACCCTTTGTATTCATCCTCCCATGGTATTTATCCACTGGAATTTACCCATGGTGTTGTACGTGACATCCACTCATGGTATTCATTCACCCATGTTATTTACCTACCCATGGAATTTACCAGTGGTATTGTAACAAAAAAGGGTTATAAGTAACAAGTCACATTTTGTAAAAGGAAATTTTTTCCACCACAATGTAGCATTTATAGTTATTATTTGTTTTAATAAAAAAAAGTGTTTTTATGGTTTTGTTATTGTGTCTTCTCCTCTTTTCTTCTACCATTTCAATTTTTTAGACCTTGGGGGCCTCCCCCCATGATCTGAATCAGTGATATCAAATTCAGGTTATGAATCCGTGAAAATGAGGGTTTGACGCATATTTTAGTTTCAAATTTTTGCAACAATATTCAACAAACTTCATGCACGTGCTACAACATCCACAAAGCACTTTCTTGGGCACAGTGGGACGAATTTTATTTTTTTTCATTTTTTTTGCATGACTTTTTTGGGCAGCGAGTTTGCAGATAAGATATGAACTTTTTGGTGCAAATTTTACAAAAAAAATAACATATCTAGATTCCTTGCAAAAAAATACCCGAATTAAAAAAATGAAATCGGTTGAATCAGAGTGTAGATGAGGGAGATATTATTGATTTAAAATCAGTTGTGTTGCATAAATGTTTCTGATGGAAATTCATGGACGACGACTATCCTATCATTTGTTTCCATTTTTGGTGTAGAATTTCAGAAAAATAATTGTATATATGAGCTCCTCTTGAAAAAATAGCCAATTTCAAACCAAAAAAATGTTTGAATCGGAGTTCAGATGAGGGAGATATCGCTGATTTAGAATCAGCTATGTTTTTAGAATTTTTGTAATAGCGGGATAGTTGTAGGGTAAATATAAGTTTCCAGAGTGTCCAGATAGGGATTTCAAACACATGGGAAGATTAAGAATGGCCATTCTGTTTCCAAAAATAGGTTATAATAAAGATTTTGAGGTATATCGGCCGGGTTATGCCCATTTTAAATTAATTTTTTATATCTGGAGCAACATTCGGAGCAGGTTCTCTTTGGAGACGTGCCCTCCCACCCCTCTTTTGTAATCACCTACTTCATATTCATGAGTTTCAACATAGAAGCATACGTCTTGGGTTATTTGGATATGTGCACTCCCACCCCAGGCTATGTAGGCAACTGTTACTTCATTAACAATCAACATCACAGTTATGAGTCAACCTCACAAAATCTTTGTTATCAAAGTCCATTTGCTAGACCACAGTATCACAGTTGGTCACAAGAATTACAAGGTATCTCTATCCTCAGATCTTTGTTTTTCATGGTTATGGGTTATCCACAAACCCACACTTTATCGAAGTCCATTTTTTAGGCCGCACACTGTCAGTATCACAGTTGGTCACAAGTATTAAAGGGTATCTCTATCATCGGATCTTCATTCATCATGGTTATGGGTTAACTGCAAAAAAACCCTTCTCTTTAGTGGCTCTTGATATTCGACAAAGATTTCTCAGGAGGGAACTTCACCCAATGGGGACCATTACTTCTTAAGGAGGAAGGAATGATCCAAATGGAAAATGACATCCACCCATGATATTCATCCACCCATGGTATTTATCCATCCATGGAATTTACTCTTGGTATTGTAAGTGGCATCCACCCATGTTATTCATTCACCCATGGTATTGTAAGTGACATCCACCCTTGGTATTCATCCTCCCATGGTATTTATCCACTCATGGAATTTACTCGTGGTATTGTAAGTGACATCCACCCATGGTATTCATTCACCCATGTTATTTACCCACCCATGGAATTTACATTTGGTATTGTAACCAAAAAATACTATAAGTAACAAGTCGCATTTTGTAAAAGCACAGATTGTCCACCACAATGTAGCCTTTAGAGTTTTATCTTTTTTTAATAAAAAAACAAAAAACTTTGTGATTTTATTATTGTTTGTTCTCCACTTTTCTACTGGAATTTCATTTTTTTAGATCTTGGGGCCTCCTCCCAAGATCTGGATCATCAAACCCCTACTGCATCACGATTGACATCAATTCCAACACCAAGACAGATCAAATTTCTTGAGGTATAAAACTTTTCTCAAATTTTGCACTCTAAGAGAGGTTTTCACCTCAAGGGATTTGATCCATCTCCGCACTTGATAGATCCATTGTTAAGATGGATCTATGCCAGTTGTAATGTCATTTATGAGGAAAAGCCAATGCTAACAACACAAATTATGAAAAATTAGTTTCATGAGATATGGATGCATGAGTAGTGGGTTGAAATAGAAAAAAATATACATCGTTGTTTACGAGTTGATGTCTTGTGGTTTTTCTTACCACACACCATGTGTAGTTTTCATTATTTAAATTGCATGTTTGAATGCATAAATGCATTCAAATCTTCAATTAAATATTTTAATACATAAATGGATTCAGTGCCTTGAAAATCCCCTTTGGCACTTGGATTGTGTAGACTACACAACTTAAACTTGCAAGTCACTAAATCATTGCTAGATTTTAGACAAATTTGGCTGGAAAATACCTGAAAATGGGCCAAAATGTATAATAATAAAACTATTTAAATTTTTTAACCATAGGAAATTATTTTTATAACTATTTTCTATAATATATACATAATTTTTTTATTTTTTTAGCCATATAACATATATGTTGAAATTGAAATTGACCATATTATCCCATTAAAATATTTTTTGTTGGTATTAATATATTTTGAAATATACCTCATTATTATCTAATCGGGTACATTAAAATATTTTATTTGTCACTCATATTGAATTTATTATTATTGTTTATTAATACATTTCCATATATTAATTTAATATTAAAAATTGAATGAATTACATATCTCATTCTTATTAAAAACTAAATGATTATTTTTAATATATTCATGAATGAATATTCACATATTTTATCTAAGTACTATATTAGAATATTTTTTTAAATATAAGAATCATACACTTTCCTTACTTTTGAAAGTGAAAATATAAGACTTGTTTACTTTTAATTATCTTTTCTCTTTCTTTAAAGTTTGAAATAAAATTATATTACTTAACATGGATATCACAATATTTTATTTATGGATGAGATTGAGAGTGAAATATTTTACCACATGTTGTAATATCAACAATTAACCCATAGAACATAGTGAGAGTGGAGTTATTAATGTTTTATAATGCTTTTAATTAAAAATAATTGTGTGCGTATGTTTTTTATTATGTCTGACATTAATGTTTATTTAGAAAATTTTTTGTTTTGTATTATAGCTCACATTTTTTTTAATTTAGGGAATATTTTAGTTTTATTTTAAAAAGACATGTATCAACTCCAAATTGAGCACAGATGGAATCACACATCATCCTCATGTACTAGGTTGTAGAATGTGTCACTCAAAGAAATTAATGCATGTGTGTGTGTGCGCGCGCATGTCAAAGCATTTGTACTAATTGCAAAGAAAGTAAAGTGAAGGAGACAATTATAATATTTGTGCCTAGATATAGTATTGATATTCATATCTTTTTTCGGGTAAGTTTTAAGTATTTGTGACTACTTGCAAGGAAGATAAACATTCAGAGACGTGTGTTGAAGGAAATGTAACTAGGTTCAGTCTTCATAAATGTAATTTTGATATTTGTATTTATTCAAGAAAAGATAAATTATTTTTATAGTATTTGTCAATGAGTTTCTTGCTCTTTGAAAATAGTTCAAGCACATTTTAAAGTGCTTCTAGAAATTCAAATCCAAAATTTAATTATGATGAGACCCTTTGAGGGCATGTAATTGCATCATGTACAAGGTCATGGGAACACATCTAAGCATAGTCAAATCCTTTCCTAGCATCAATGAAGTCTCCAAACAACAAAATAATGAATAAAAGATGAATTATAGTGAAATTTTCAAGTAGGCCTAATGGACATTCAAGTCAGCTTGAAGAGGAGGGACAAACCTCTATTTGTAGAGGTTGTCCAGTCCTCAAAGGGACAACGCATCCCTCTGAAATCAACGAGGTTACAAGACAAGGAAAAAAGGTCAACAAAAGGATGAAAGGAAGCCTTCTAGGGAAGTGAAGGAAGGGATAAAGAAGCCACAAATTAAGGACGATTCCTGGGGTAAACTTATAGCCATATGTACGAAAGGGATAGGATATGCTTGTGGCCATAGCAGTAGAAAATAACAATTCATCATACCTCACCATTTTGGGTACAAAATAGGCCTAAAAGTCCCCTCTCTCAAGTGTGGAAGAAAGGTAAATAAGTGAAGGACAGAAGACAAGTCTGAATTGGTTTAATGAAGATAATCTCCCATACGTATGAAGAATTTGGGCTACATTAAAACTGCCTTAAGTCTGCTATAGTTGTCAAGAGAAAAGGATTCGGTTACAAGGCTAGAAGGTCATTACTCTAAGATAGAAAGACTCCAACTTCAGCGAAGGAAGAAAATATCAAAGACCATACTAGAATGCACAATCTAAGGTGTTTATAGCTTTCAGAAGATAGAGGTCCATGTGCTAGAATTTATAGTGAAGAAACAGGAAGGATTTGAATCATTCTTGGAGGATATCCTAGTCAAGGGTCTAGGGTTTGGTAGCTGTTCAAATAAGAAGCTTCAATAAGAGAAAACTTACAAAGAGTTTTCCACTCAAGAGTGGAGAGGTTTTTTCACTGGTAGAGAGCCAAACTTTGTGTTCTTGTTATTTTGTTTTGGTAATAGTTTGATGAAACATAGACATTAATAACAAGAAGAAGATAAATTGTAAAAGTACATCACAATTTGTTATCAAGTAACAAAGAATCACTTTACCCTACTTTTCCCTAGATTCTTCAACATGGTGTTAGAGGGTAGGTGACACATCAAGGATAGGGCAACTCCAGAACACTCATCAAGGGGAAGCATCTACAAAATTGAAGTGCCAAGCCTAAAAGTCTCAATCACTTCAAGGATAAAATGGGTATACAATCCATCATTAATCAAGAAGGTCTACAAAGATAGAAGAAGAGCCTTCTATAAAGGCACCTACAAAGAAGAGAAGATTGAAGCAAGACCTACATCAAACTACAAATCTTCAAGAAAATATCTCCACCAAGCAAGATGAGGTATGTATGCTTTAAAGTTTAAGTCATGTTATTATTTGTATATTATTGAGTCATGGGTATAGTTCTATAACATGATCAAGCATGAAAGAATCTCTTTCACCAATAACATGCTTGAAGGCATGTACTAGAATGCAATGAAGGTCAACAAAATAATATGCTCAAATAAGGAGCATAATATTGATGATTAAGAAGCAAGAAGAAATGATGACAAGTACAAAAAGAAAGCAATGAAGGAATGCTCTCATAATAAGCATTACATGGTTGACCTATCTATATGAGAAGAAGCAAATGAAGAAAGAGATCAAGCATGTGAAGAACACCATGATTACTGAGAATCCATATCTGACAAAATGCATTGAAGATATCTCTCGAAAGAAGGCAGGACAACTCTGATAAAGAAAGAAAGGACCCTTGACGCCTATGAAGGCCTTGAAGATATAAAGGTACAAATAATTAATTCTACTCTATAGGGATTTTGTGATGAAGAATCAATCCAACAAGAGAAAAAGCAATGTTGAAGCCATATCAGGATGAAGTCATGATAGGCTACTAGATCAAAGCATGTAACCTAGCAACTACTATGAAGCATCCATGAGGAGATTATTCTGAACCATGGACAAAGATGACAAAGGAGTAGCCAAGATGAAAATTAAAACTTGATAATCACTTTCCATGGAGCAATGACATGACAAACCAAGAAGGAAAGTGATCGATGGATGGTACCCTACCTAGGAGAAGTTCAAAAAAAGACTTCATGACATCAAGAAAGGAAGGAGATCAATCAGTTGAAGGACCCACGAAAAAGAAGTTGTTGATGAAGGAAACAGTCTCTAGTTAAGAGGGAGCTCTAAAAATTCCCTAATCAAGAGGAAGTTTTGGATCACCCTTGATTACAAAGGAGTTACAATTTTGTTTTCCATTTCATGGGTCATGCACTAGACCAATACTAACACCCGTAAGTCTAGATGGAGGCCATGAAGGGAAATGCAGACACAACATACACACAAAATTATTGTCTTCACTTGGGAAGAAAGAATGGAAGGATTGGGTAATCATCTGGCATCTGATACTATTTGAGGATGTGTAGGGCATATAAGACAAGAGTAGGCAAGAGGACCGATATTCTTTGAGGGTTGGGAACCCAAGATAAGAATATTCCTAGAAGGTCATAATTGGTGAACACCCGGGTGGGTATGTAACTTGAGAGACAATGATGAAGGTTTCTATAAATCATTGGTCTAGCCAACATTGTAGCTCATGATCTCATAAAGAGATGGAGTTGTTAGTCAAGGCCTTGCACTATGACAATGTTGATGGATATGATGTTATAACACATGGATTTCTAATCCAGTTTCTCTTATGTGAATTATTCAAGATTGAAAACTGCCAAACACCTTGTAGTGTTTTATGAATACCTCCCTAGTTAAGAGGGAGTGTTGAAGGAAATGTAACTAGGTTCAGTCTTCATAAATGTAATTTTGATATTTATATTTATTCAAGAAAAGAGAAATTATCTTTATAGTATTTGTCAATGAGCTTCTTGCTCATTGAAAATAGGTCAAGCACATTTTAAAGTGCTTCCAAAAAGTCAAAGTCAAAATGTAATTATCGTGAGACCCTTTGAGGGCATGTTATATCATGTACAAGGTCATAAGAACACCTCCAAGCATAGTCAAATCCTCTCCTAGCATCAATGAAGTCTCCAAGTAGCAAAATAATGAATAAAAGATGAATTATAGTGAAATTGTCAAGTCGGCCTAATGGACTTTCAAGTTGGCTTGAAGAGGAGGGAAAAAACTCTATTTATAGAGGTTGTCCACTACTCAA
Source organism: Pinus taeda (assembly GCA_000404065.3). Classification (NCBI taxonomy): domain Eukaryota; kingdom Viridiplantae; phylum Streptophyta; class Pinopsida; order Pinales; family Pinaceae; genus Pinus; species Pinus taeda. The sequence goes on along the minus strand of APFE031300116.1, from coordinate 31,680 downwards.
AAGGAAAATGCATTCCTATGAAATCAGCGAGGGTACAAGACAAGGAAAAGAGGTCAACAAAAGGATGAAAGAAATCCTTCTAGGGCAGAGAAGGAAGGGAGAAAAAGGCCAAAGATTAAGAACTATTCCTGGGGTAAACTTACAGCCACACATGCAAAAGGGACAGGGTCTGCCTGCAGCCATAGCAGTAGAAAAGAACAATTCATCATACCTCATTGTTTTGGGTGCAAACTAGGCCTACAAGGCCCCTCTCTCAAGCATGGAAGAAAGGTAAATAAGAAAAGGATAGAAGGCAATTCTCACTTGGTTTAATGAAGAGAATCTACCGAACATACAAAGAATTAGGGCTACATTAAAGCTTCCCTAAGTCTGCTATAGTTGTCAAGAGAAAATGATTTAGTTGCAAGGCTAGAAGGTCATTACTCTACGATAGAAAGACTCCAACTTCAACAAAGGAAGAAAAGCTCAAAGACCATATTAGAACACAAAATCTAAGGTTTCTACAGTTGTTTAAAGATAGAGGTCCATGTGCCAAAAGTTATAGTGCAGAGAGAGGAAGGATTTGACTCATTCTTGGAGGATATCCTAGTCAAGGGTCTAGGGTTCGGTAGTTGTTCAAATAAGAATCTTCAATAAGAGAAAACTAACAAAAGGTTATAATGGAGAGGTTTTGGTCCTGGAAAAGAGCCAAACTTTGTGCTCTTGTTATTTTGTTTTGGTAGCAGTTTGATGAAACACACACACTAATAAGAAGAAGAAGATAAATTGTAAAAGTGCATCAGAAATTGTTATCAAGTAGTGAAGAATCACTTTACACTACTTTGCCATATATTCTTCAACAATGTGAATGTGTTTCATTATTTTATCAAATTTTGTTTCTATATCTATTTGAACATATGCCTTTGCTTAATAAATTGATTATATGTGACTAATACATTTTATTTAATATACCATAGAAAAATATTGATCCTATTAAAAGTCATATTTCAAGCCCTTCCCATTTATTTATCCTCAACACTCATGGCACCATCATCAATCCTTCGAGAGCTCAAGCAAATTTAGCATAAATTTTTCTGCAGAATCTCCAATCTAGAGCACAAGTGGGCCTTGGTGGCATGGGATAATATTTACAAACCAAAACTCAAAGAAGGTCCTGGACTACTTGACCCTACAATCATGGAAACAATCTTAGGAGCCAAAATCTAGTGGAAATGGATTCAAGGTGGCTCTGATCTATCGAAATTAATTTTGAACCGTAAATACACTCCCAATATAATTTGATCTATGTAAACTCTTCAATCATTGGCTCATCTATATGTTCCTTAGCCAAGAAAGGCATGATTTTAACCCAACAACATTGTTTTTTGGAAGTCATGGACGAAAACTAAGCCATGTTCTAAAATGACTCTTGGAAACAACTCCCAAAACTCAAAGAAAACCAACAACATAATGGTATGAGAGGAAAAATCATAGCTTAAGTCTATACCAAACTTGTTTACTATTGGTATAATGTTGAACCCTCATCTCAATGGCGCCAATGGCTGCCACCTAACTTCTGGTAATCTAAACTAGAGGAAGACCGCTGACAGCAATTCTAGGGTAGTCTCCAACTAAGAAAAATTGATATATCCAATTAAGCAGACAAACCTGGAAGGGGATATACTATAAAAGGCACCTTCACTATACAAGAGGCTTACCAATTGGAAGAAAACCACCACTCAATACCTATAGAAGAGGTATGGGAAAATATTTGGAAGCAACATTCTTGGTAGAAAATATCCTTCTTTTTATGGTTGTTGTTGTAAAACAAAAAATTAAATAGAGATAACTTATTAAAGTAGAGTTGTCAAGGAACATCCATATTCCCTCTATGTCTTCAACATTTAGAAAACATGGAACATATGTTCAACACTTATCCCTATGCTTCTGATGTATGGAAATGGCTTGAGAATAGTCTCTCCTGTATTGGCAGTGACCCGCTCTGTATCCCAAATATCATTTCCAATTGGCATAAAGGTGATTTCTCCAACTTAGTTCTCAACCATATATTGATGCTCGACCCTATTTTTATACTTTGGGAAATCTAGAAAGAGAGAAATCATAGAATATTTAAAAACTCCTCTATGTCTACTAACTCTCTTTGGCACTTTGTCTTGACTAACATCAAATAAACCATCTTTGCCTTCCCATGGTCCCCCTTTGACTAGAAATCCCACGGATTTGAAGCCCAAATACTCCGTCATTGGAATCTCCTCCTTTCCAATATCCTTCCCTCTCCACCCTCTCCCCCTCCCCTTTCTCTTGCCAACCCTTCAATCTTGTCCCCTTCCCCCTTTGACTTCTTCAAACTCAACTTTTATCAAGCAACAAAAGGAAACCCATACCCATCCATATTTGAAGGTCTCATTAGAGACCACAAATGAAATCCACTCTATCTTTATTCAAGTTCTATGGGTATAAACACCAATAATACAATCAAGCTCACCAACCTTGTCACTAGTTTGGAAATTGCACAATCTTAGGGGTACTCCAACCTCTTTGTGAAGAGAAATTCTCAAATCATCATCACCATGATAAAAAAAAATACAGAATGGTACTCATGTTCACAAAGTATGCAGGAGATTGAGATTAGAACCACTCATCTACAAAGCCTCAACCCTTATGGTCCACATTCTGGTCACCATCCACTCCCATGTTTGATGCATACGAAACAAAGCGGTAGATTTATTAGCAAACCATGGATGCCTAGACTCTTTGGCAATGGTCTCATCCCCTCATAGTCTCTTTCCAGAGTATCCCCTCAAACATGAATGCTAGAAGTTGATAAAAAAATACATTGGTGTTTCGAATGGTGCGCTTTTAAGGAAAAAGGGAGGGGGATGACAAGCTACCACTACTGCTCCCTGCCAAGTGGTTATGGGACATGCAAGCATGCCCTCATAGTAAAATGAATTTTTGTCCTAGTACTAACGCTTCACTTGAGGTTAATGGTACATTGAATCCTTGATCCCAAGACCATGCACCACAAATGCCTTGATGAGTCGTCATTTTGCTAGGACATTCCTACCCTCATGTGGGAGATGAACATAGCTAACATTACTTATATTATCGATTCTAATTATGGTGTCAGTCTATATGAATTCCAACAGTGAAAGACCCCTTTGTGGTTTATTGCTCCTTCTAGAACTCAAAGCTTTTAGAACGGGGGGCTCTGGACAACTCACCTTAATGAACCCTGGTGAGGCCCTGTCACATTCTAATTCTAGTGTGAGTCTATATTAATTCCAACACTGGACAAACCCATTTTTTGTCTGTCACTCCTTCCACAACTTAAAGCTTTTAGAACGAGGGGCTATGGACGAGTCACCTTAGTGAACTATGGTGAGGCCCTATCACATTTACCACTATCATTCTCAACAGTTGTAGTCTTATTCGAATTATTCACCATCATTGACATTACAGTGATACTTCCCTACCACTCCCTAGTTTGTAGGTCCAAGCTTGTTGTTTCTGCTTCTTGGCTTATTAACCTTGCATGTAGGTTGGAATGTTGAGTCACACATAGTTGGCAACAACTCATTTGAAACCACCCTTTGTGGAATTTGGAAACATGCAACATCTCCTGGTCTAAATTTTTCTGGTCTGTGTATGTTTTCTTATTCAATTACTATCTTTGATTTCAGAATTGTAGTTCAATCCTTATTGGCTTGCTCCCTCTCTGATTTTTGTACTCCTAACACTGCTCATTTTTAATCTATATCCCCCTCTCCACCTTTATCAATAAGATTGAATCCCCTCCTTGTGCCTTGGTCAATGGGCACTCACCTCTTGTTTCTAGCTTCACTTGTAGACTCTCTTTATACTCACGCCCATCCCTTCGCCCTCTTCATTTTCTTGTGGTTGGTTGATGAATTTTTAATTCACCTTCTTCTATTTCTCTATGTTTTGTTTCTTCGTGCCCCCCACCCTTACGTGGTTCTTTCCCCTGAGGCCATTGCCCACTTGTTTGTCTTCTCTTCAGTTCCTCTCAACATATGTGTCTAGTCCCTCGTCATGCCCTGACAGTGACTAGACGTCCACCTAGGGGCCGTCTACTATCAGGAGTGAGCCTCTTAGGGACACAAATGTGTACACCACAGACTTCAAGAATCCACTGCTAGGTTTCGGGACCTCACCCTGGGACCCATCTAGGAAGATCCTGCTTCCATGTAACGAGAAGGGGCTTCCCATCGGCAACAACCTTCAAATACAAAATTCCTGAATGATTTGGCTAACTACATGCCAGATATTGGGCACACCCGTGGCTAGTTTAATTAGTACATGTACACCATTGATTTGTATTGACATCTGAAGTTTCTCTTAGGAAAAGTTCTGATGGACTGTTTCAAGCACAGGGTTGATATCTTACACTCCCTAGAGCAACTCGACTATTACCTAAGGGATATTGATTAGTGTATGGGTCATATTGAGCAACATCTGGGCATTTTTCCTCCATCAAGAAGCACCCCCGACAACATTGAAGATCCTGTTCAAGTGGTCACTATTGAATCTAATTCTTAGGCTTAGCTTCGCTATGCTCATGGATATTTTGATTTTGGACAATATAACTCTATCTTCAAGCTAGTCTAATCCATTTGTTTAGCATAAATACTTGTTTTTTTTTACCTCTCTGTGAAGAATTCAATTTTGGCTATGCTTTGATATCCCTAGTGAAAAGCTGACCTATCATCTTTGGAACATCCATGCAAATCTTATTTTTTAAGGAAATATAATGTTTATCCCACAAAAAAAATACCATATATATATATATATTATATATATGTTGAGCTTACGTTGGGGCTAGTTTTTCTGTTGGATGAAATAATGATATACTGACAGTGAAATATGACATTCAAGATTGTTTGAAATTTAGACAAGCTTGAATCCTCCTTGAAATAGTTTAATTCCCTCAAAAATGGTTTCCATCCTCAACACCTCCCAAAAAATTTGAACCTAAAATTTAATAGTTACTAAACTCCACTCAAACCAACTAATTTATACCTCATAAATTAAACAACACACCTCCCAAAAAATTTGAACCTAAAATTTAATAGTTACTAAACTCCACTCAAACCAACTAATTTATACCTCATAAATTAAACAACAATAAACTTAACGACAACAAACAATACATACAACTATTTTATATTTTATATATAAAAAAATCAAAATATATATGTATATATATGGCTGGCAAGGACATTGAAACTTCGCCACTACAAATTTGGTTTGCAAATCGGAACTCAAAACCAACTCTCACTCCAACGATTCTGTGAAATTTATTTCACTACATTTTAGAATACGATGAAATAATACTCTTAAATCGTACAAAGTGTCCATCTAACCACCGTGTATTCTACGGTGTGCGGAGTTCAAATACTAAGTCGAAAAACTCCAGCCCTGAAAGCATAGCTGGAATAGCTCAGTTGGTTAGAGCGTGTGGCTGTTAACCACAAGGTCGGAGGTTCAAGCCCTCCTTCTAGCGTCTTTGCTTGTTTAGAGTTTTGTCGATTTTGAACTCCAATTAAGTATCTACAGCTGTAGGGATCGAACGTGGTGAAACGCTTGAAATGGAATCGAAGTTTGTATAGTTATAGGGAATCGAATGTGCTGAAATGGAACCATAATTTAACACAATTAAATTACATGATTCCTACGGTCTCTTGAATCACCTAAAAAAAAATGTAATACAATTAATTTCCTATACCCTCTTTATCACTTACATCATGCACTTTATTATATCGACATAACATCATTAAATCGGAAAGTAGTAAGATTATTCTTAGTATGATGTCACCACTGACACGTGATTTTGGACAACCCCTCATTCATTTTAATGTAAAGTCACTTCCAGTTTGGTTGATAAATTAAATGGTATAGTGATATATCCGAAGGTGGTATGTTTTGTAATGTTTTCAAAACCGCATTTAATGAGTATCGAATTGGAGCTTAAGTGGGTTGATAATGGGGGTTTAAGTTGGCTGATAATGAGTATAGAAATGGAGTTTTAAGTTGGCTGATAATGAGTATGGAAATGGAGTTTAAGTTGATTGACAATGAGGTTTAGTGAGTATTTTCAAATCTCATAACATTTATATTAACTATAATTAATGGGTGATGAATTGACTTAAATGATAATGAGTCTAGTTAATGGGTGATGAATTGACTTAAATTATAATGAATTAGTGATAAGGTTTTGAGATACATTAGAAAGTTGATTTAATTTAATATTAAGTTTTTAAATTTATTAGAAAGATGTGACATAACTTTGTGTAAATTATGTAGAGTAAAAATATAATTAAGTTTGACATTATTTTGAAAATGATTTTATATTAAATTGTGTTTTATAATTGTATTATTCATTTTGTATTTATTATATATAGTAAGCAATAATTGTTAAGCAACGGTCATTATCCCCTGTGGATGGGATAGCCGGTTATTAGCCTCCCCATCTGGGTTCGACACGCGATACATCACGCGCTGCTGTGCAGCTATTGTGATTGTTGAGTTGTTGTTTGATGCGACATATGCACGGTATATTCCGAAGTAAATATTGTACCATGATGTATATATACAACTTCTTTCATAGGAGTTTCTACCCTCTGAAAAAAAGCAATAATTGTTAAGCAATAGTATGAAAAAAGTATAAACTGATAATACTAAATAAATTTTAAGTAAAGTAGAGGTAAACAATAAATGCAAATCACTAGCATGTAACGAATGCTAAGCAACAACAATTCACCGTTAATTGTCGGTGGTTTCCAACACTCAGAATTGAAAACCATAAATGGCTTATGGTTTTGTTATATCTATTTATTGAGTGTTAAGGTTGGAGGAACACCAAAATATCATTGAATACCATATGTTGTTGTTGAACACTCTTTTGAGAGCACTAAATGTATTATAACCATTTTGTTGTTGAATAATATCTTAATGTTAGAGTGTGGGGTTTTCTCCCAAAAGGGTTTTGCCATGGAAATCATGGTCTAGTGTTAATTGTATATCTATATGTTGTTTATTACTACAACTATGTTTATTTAATTTCTACACATTCTTCTCTCTTTGATTAGTGTAGGAAGCATCTTCCACACTTCTACTTCCTTTTGCTTGTATTAGAACTTGATGACCCTAGATCCAAGGTGTTAGTAACATGGTTTTTAAATCTTGGTTTGAGTGGAAGCTTACAAAAAATGAAACCTTGTCACACAAAAATGGTGAGCACATCAAGATTAGAAATAGAGAAGTTTAATGGCACTAACTTTGAGCTAAGGAATATTAAGATGAAGGATCTTCTTGTAGATCAAGATATGTGGGTTGCAATATCTAAAACCAAATCTACTAGTATGAAAGATGAAGAGTGGGCCGTGTTGGAGAGAAAAGTGAGAAGCCTTTTCAGGTGCAGTTTAGATGATTTGATAGTATTGAACATTTTTTAAGGAAAACACACACCAATTTTTTAGAAGAAGTTGGGGGATTTTTATCAAGCTAAATTTGTGGTTAATATTTGTTTTCATAGAAAAAGTTGTTTTCCTTGTAAATTTGGAGTTTAAGTTGATTGATAATGGGGTTTAGTCAGGGTCTTCAAATCTCATAATGTTTCCACAAACTATAATTAATTGATGATGAATCGATTTAAACTATAATTAATTGGTGATGAACTGATTCACTAATAAGGTTTTGAGATAAATTACAAAGTTGATTTGATTTAATATTAAGTTTTAAACCGATTACAAAGTTATCGGAAAGATGTGACATAACTTTGTTGTGTGAATTATTTAGAGAAGAAATATACTTAAGTTTTACATTATTTTGAAAATGCTTTTATATTAAACTCTGTTAGATAAGTGCATTATACATTTTATATTTATCCTAGTAATTAATGATTGTTAATTAAAAGTACAAAAAAAGTACAAAGTAATAATACCAAATAAATATTAAGTAAAGTAGAGGCAAAGAATAAATGCAAATCACTAGCATGTAATGAATTTTAAGCAACAACAATTCACCAATTAATTGTCGATGGTTTCCAACACACAGAATTGGAAAACCATAATTGACTTATGGTTTTGTTATGCTTATTTATTGAGTGCCAAGGTTGGAGGAATACCAAAATATCTCTGAAGAGCATATGTTATTGTTGAACACTCTTTTTGAGAGCACTAAATGTATTATAACCATTAAGTCGTTGAATAATGCCTTAATGTTAGAGTGTGCGGTTTTCTCCCAAAAGGGTTTTACCTTGGAAATCATGGTTTAGTGTCAATTGTTGTGTGTGTGTGGTGTGTGTGTGTGTGTGTGTTGTGTGCTATATATATATATATATATATATATATATATATAATATAAATATATATAATTATATATTATATATATATATATATATATATATATATATATATGTTGTTTATTACTACAACTATGTTTATTTAATTTATACACATTCCTCTCTTTGATTAGTGTAGGAAGCATCTTCCACACTTCTACTTCCTTTTGGTTAGTATTAGAACTTGTACACCCTAGATCCAAGGTGTTAGTAACAAGGTTTTTAAATCTTGGTTTGAGTGGAAGCTTACAAAAAATGAAACCCTGTCACATAGAAATGGTGAGCAGATCAAGATTAGGAATGGAGAAGTTCAATGGCACTAACTTTGAGCCAAGGAATCTTAAGATGAAGGATCTTCTTGTAGATCGAGATATGTGGGTTGCAATATCCAAAATGAAATCTACGGGTATGAAAGATGAAGAGTGGGTTGTGTTGGAGAGAAAAGTGAGAAGCCTTTTCAGGTGCAATTTAGATGATTTGATAGTATTGAACATTTTTTAAGAGAAAAGCACACCAATGTTTTCAAAGAAGTTGGGGGATGTTTTTCAAGCTAAACCTATGATTAATATTTTTTTCATAGAAAAAGTTGTTTTCTTTGTAAATTTAGATTTTGAGTTGATTGATAATGGAGTTTAGTGAGGATCTTCAAATCTCATAATGTTTCTATAAACTATAATTAATTGATGATGAATTGATTTAGTGATAAGGTTTTGAGATTCATTACAAAGTTGATTTGATTTAATAATAAGTTTTTAAACCAATTACAAAGTTATTAGAAAGATGCAACATAACTTTGTTATGTGAATTATTTAGAGAATAAATATAATTAAGTTTTAGATTATTTTGAAAATTAGTTTATATTAAATTGTGTTAGATGAGTGTGTTATATATTTTGTATTTATCCTATAGACTGTAATGATTGTTAAGTAATAGTATGAAAAAAGTATAAAGTAATAATACCAAATAAATATTAAGTAAACTAGAGGAAAATAATAAATGCAAATCACTAGATGTAATGAATGTTAAGCAACAACAATTCACCATTGTCGATGGTTTCCAACATGCAGAATTGGAAAACCATAAATGATTTATGGTTTGTTATGCCTATTTATTGAGTGTTAAGGTTGGAGGAACACCAAAATATATTTGAAGAACATATGTTGTTGTTGAACACTCTTTTTGAGAACACTAAATATATTATAATGTTATGAAACCAGATCACAAAAAGATAGAAAAGATAGTTGAACGTCTTAGAATTCAGCCTCTTCGAGGGGGCAACCTCCTTTACATTACACAAATGAACAATTCTTGGATGATACAAATGAAAAGACCTCCTTTCTATATATAGGAGTCTAAGAGGTCATAATATAATCAGAGCAGACATAACAATAATAATGTAAGGGCACAATAATAACAATAGTGGGCTTCTATGGGGCATAATAATAACAATATGGGGACTACATGGGTACACAAATATAATAAGGGGGTTGTACTAATAACAATAAGGGGTTACACTAGTAGTATATGGGCCTAACATGCCCCTCTCCTTCAAAAAGTGTTGTCCTAAATGCTTGAGTAGTTCTTGATGCTTCTATATAAATTTCTTGTCCTCCCATGTGGAATATTCGGCGGGCAAGTTCTTCCACTTGATGAGATACTCTGAAATTGATCGATTTCATAGCTGTCAGGTTCTTGTTTCTATGACTGCTCCAGGTTCCAATTCGATTTTCCCTTCCTCTTCAAGTTTTGGCAATATTGTTTGAATTGGAATATTTTGCAACTTTTGAATGAGTTGCCATATTTCTTCGTCCTTCTTCCATTCATCCCTTGCTTCATTTATCCAATCTGGTTGGATAATAGAAATAGCACAAAACAATGCTTCCACATCCTCATCCTTTCTTGAGAGTGCATCTGAAACAAAATTTTGCTTCCCTTTTCTATAGATGATGTCAAAGTCATAATCCAACATATTTGTGACCCATTTTTTCTGTTCTTCTAAAGATAATA
>APFE031300116.1:840-18881 GCA_000404065.3 Pinus taeda | reverse complement strand
GTCTAAGGGGTCATAATATAATTAGAGCTGACATAACAATAATAATGTAAGGGCACAATAATAACAATATGGGGACTATATGGGTACAACAATATAATAAGGGGGTTGTACTAATAACAATAAGGGGTTACACTAGTAATATAGGGGCCTAACATATAACCATTTAGTTTTTGAATAATACCTTATTGATAGAGTATGGGGTTTTCTCCCAAAAGGGTTTTCTCACCTTATATCTGATATGGAGGAATTTATAGTCATATATAAGCTTCAAACATAAATCAAGTGAGCCTGGGCCTATTTCTTGAGTCTCAAGCCAGAGTTATCCATACTGAGATTTAAAGCTATAACCAGAGACAAAGAAATGACCCATGAGCATGCCTTTGGTTGGTGGCCTTCCTTAAACGACCATAGGTTGAGACCTCAATGGTATCCCTTCCTAGAACATTAAGAAGCACTTTCTCTAGCAGAAGACTTCAAATTCTAACCAGATTCAGAACTATTCTAGGAACTGCATCAAGCGTTCCAGGTTGAGATCTCAATGGTCTCCCTTTTCAAATCATTAGGGAGCACTTCCTCTAGTAGAAGACTTTAGCCTCTAGTTATATTTGGAACTGTTCCAGGAACTGCACCAAACATTCTAGTATTGGTGGTCAACCTTAAACCATCATCGGTTGAGACCTTGAGTTCTCCCACTTTAGAAAATCATTTCAAAGAGCACATTTAGCCAATTGTTGCCATGCATTTTTGTATTTCAGATCTCTTCTTGGACTCATATACACCCCTTCAAATTTGGGGAGGAATGTTGGACATCTAATATGCTAATATTTATGGTGTGAAATGTGAACAGTCATTGGAGTCCAAGAGACCACTTGGAATATGAAAACCAAGGAGCATAAGACATTGAATAAATATGTATATCATTGTGAATAAAGTGTATTCCATGTTTATCATAAGTTTTGGCCATTATTTTTGTGTTGTTTAACATAACATAACATAACATAGCACCAACCTAGATCCATCTTAACTCTAGATCTATTAAGCACCAAGAGGGATCAAATGTATCAAGGTGAAAACTCTTTTCTGAGTTCAAAACTTGAGGAAAGGTTTGCACCTCAAGAGATTTGATCCTTGCAAACTAGCTCGGGTGATGGTAACGTATCTCCGAGAAGAGATATGAGGACTAAATTCCTCCTTAAATATGTTACAATGACGATCATGGGCCTTTTTTTATTGAGAAACAATGGAAAACCATAAACATCCAAAAATCTAACACTAGGATATGAAGCACCAAAATTTTGTGGGCCTAGTTGGGATTAGTTGGAACACCAACTTCTCGGGGTCGTAATTTGGGCATATGATCTCTATTTTGGCATGCATGATACCTCATTAAAAATATCTATCTAATGACAAAATATTTAACCAAAAATCCCTTGTCCAATGGGCTACAAGCTTGGCATGTTTTCTAAAAAAATGTCATTTAGGGCCTTAAAACGGTTCGAGAAATCTAGGACCCGTTGTGCTAGAATTAAAGAAATTGAAACGAAACAATGTTGGGGCTCCAAGTTGAATAGGCGAGTGGCCACCAATTTCCACCTAGATTAGTCCTTCTCCCTTAGGAAGAAATGGTCCCCATTGCATTGAGTTCCTCCATGAGATAGGGAAAATTTTGTTGAACTTGGTCCCTGGTGAGCCACTTGCCTTGGTGTGGGAACTAGCGAAATTTTACAATCCGATATAGTTGGATCCTCTTTTGGTGATTTTTCTTGATCTGTGCATCCATGATTCAATTAGTTGTGCCTTGTTCCATGTAGTCTAGATTGCAATTATTGGTGTCAATTTCTCAATAATGTCTAGTGTTTCCAACAATGGTGGAAACTATGGACGAAGGTTGTCCACATTGAAAAAATGGGTGAAAGCCAAGGAATTGGGGGATACGGAGCTTGAAAATGTTGTCTCCCACAACCTTGGTGATGGTGTTAGGATTGTATTAGAGTGGCTACAACTTCTGATGGGCTTCAGTAAGCCATTCTTTGATGATTGCCTTTAAATAGTAATGGAGTGGTCGAAGCTTTTGATGGGCTTTGGGTTTTAACATGATCCTCATCATTCCTAAATCTCTGATGATTCCCTTTAAATCCATAAACATCCAGTTAATGACCTTTTTGTAGCCATCAGTCTAGGGGTGGAATTCAGTTGACTTAGTGATTTTGGCGTCCAAAATTGACCAAAGGCTCGACTAGAAAGCACTTAGGAACCTGCCATCCTAATATAATATAATGGTCTATGGGATCCCAAAATGTGCCCACACTCATTCAAAGAAGAGTTTGGAAATGCCTTCTACTATGATACCCTTCTTGCAAGCAACCAATATTTCCATCTTAGAAAATATGTCGACGACTGCAAGTACATAGTCTTTACCATGTTTGGTAGAAGGAATGCTAGATATACAGTTCATGGAGATTGATTCCAAGGGTCGACTAGGAATAGGAAAAGGAGTATACAAGCCTTCCTTCTTAATGCATTAGAGGACTTTTGAGGTCTAAAATGGGCCTCCTAAGAAAAATTTACAACCAAAATGAACCAATAAGATTCAAGATGGTGATGTCAACCATGGGGGATGATTCACCATTTTCAAGTAAAAAAGTAAAAGTTAATAAAATAATAAAACTACTTTTTCCACTCGTATTTTCAACTTATCTCCCTAATGTTTTACTCAAATTTCAAGTGGGAGTACTCATTAGATGCAAAATTTAATTCTTCATCGAAAGAGTACCCATGTTGCATACTTTCGATGGACCCTGCTACATGAAAAATGTGAGATACATGAAAAAACATTATTGAAATCACATTTTTCATGTATTTCTCATTTTCATGTAGAAGGGTCCATCAAAGTATGCAATATGGGTACCCCTTGGATGAAGAATCAAATTCTGTATCCAACGAGTGTCCCCACTCGAAATTTGAGTAAACCCATAGGGAGATAAGTTGAAAAAGTAGTTTTTTTCTTTTTTCCCTCTAAATTTTGATGATGTAATATAATGTTATTTTATTATTTCCACTATTATTTTATAATTTCCTTAGGAGGCCCATTTTAGACCTCAAAATTTGACTAATGGTTGGCTTGGCAATGGCCTAGGCAATGCATGATCTGATATTTTTTCCAACATCCAATCAGAGATTTTGCCAATAAAAATACTTAAACAATACTTAAATTGTCTTCTTTATGCCAAAGTGTCTTGCAACCCAATTATAATGCACCTCCAAAATAATTCTGGTTCGCTCACTTGAAGGAAGACAAAGGTGTATTAGGTGACATAATAGTACATCCTATGGGTGGAATTTTGGAACTTTTTTCCATCCATTAGCATCTGGTATATGGTGGCGAATTGGATCATTTTTGTAAAGTTGCAACCATATAGAAGTATCGTTCCCACAAGAGTCGAGAATGGTGGTTAGCACCATAACTGGTGGCCCACTAAGGCAATATGCAACATTATTGGTGCTACCCTTTTTATACTTAATGTTTAGACAAAATTGTTGCATGCATGTGGACCATTTCTAATGGCAGTTGTTCTGTAACTTCCCTTGTGTCTGTATAAATTGAAGAGGTTGGTGATCTATGTGGATGATCGTCTCCTTCCCTAGAATGTAATGTTTGCATTTTCAGCAAGCATGCACGATGGAATAGATCTCTTTATCATAGGAGGGGTATTTCCAAATTGTATTAGAGAGCGTCTCACTGTGATAGGCCACTGTATGCCCTTGCTGGGTGAGAATTGCACCAATGGTGTAGTCAGAGGCATGTGTCTCAATTTAAAATGGTTGTTGCAATTCTGGAAATGTGAGTACTGGTGTAGAGAAAAGGCAGTGCTTCAGCACAATGAATGCCTTATGTTGGGACTCAAACTAGAAAAAATTTGTTTTTTTCTCTGTCCTTAGTAACTTGACTCAAAGTCTAAGTGATATGAGAGAATCCCTACCTGAACCTTTGATAGAAATTAGTAAGGCCTAAAAAGTTGCGAAGCTCTATTAGAGTGGTGGGGGTTGGCCAATTGTGAATGACATGTATCTTAGCCAGATCCACATGCACACCTTTCTCATCAATGACGTAACCTAGATATCAGACCTAGTTCATGCCAATTGTGCATTTCTCCAAGTTGGTACATAGTTTGTCTTGTCACGGGGTTTGAAGGACCTATCAAATATGTTGTAAGTTCCCTTCCCAACTCTTGATAAAGATGAGGATGTCATCCAGCTAGACAACCATGAATGAGTTGGTGAAGGGCTACACTATGTCATCCATTAACCTCATAAAAGTTGCAGTGGCAATTTTTAACCCGAAGGGCATGACCAACCACTCAAAAAGGCTCTCCTTGGATTTGAAGGCAGTCTTACATACATCTATGGGTACTATTGGAACTTGCTGATAGATATACTTCAAATCAATCTTGTTTATGTACTTGACCCCCTTAAGCTGGTCAAGAACATCATCAACCTGTGGGAATAGATACCTATTCCTGACAATAATTTTATTTAGTGGATGATAATCAATGTAGAGTCTCTAGATTCCATCCTTATTCTATACGAGTACAATTGGCCTCCCACAAGGTGAGGAAATTGATCAAATGTTCTCCTTTTGTAGAAACTCCTATATTTGTTGTTTGATTTCTTCATTTGGCAGAAGAGAGCGATGGTATATCAACCCATTGGTTAGAGGTGCTCCCGGAGTCAAACCGATCGAATGCTTGACCTGACAATGCAAAGGTACCCCTATGGGTGAGGAGAAGATGTCCCTGTATTCTTACATGACCTTATCCACCTAATTCTAATGTGTGGAGGAACCCTTCCCATGGTCCAATAATGTGGCCATAATCTTCCCCTTACTTTGAGAGTGAATAAAAAAGAAAACAAATTTCATGGTCTAGGAGATGATCTTACTGCATTGCTCAGCAAAGATGAAAGAGATGACGGTATGTGGGGCTACCTCCAGTATCCTATATATCTTAATTCCCAAATTAATGATAATGTTGTGAGGCCTACAATCATACACAACATGACTCTTACACAAGTATGGTTGAACTAAAAATACAACATAAAATTCAAGGGGAACAACATCATATAGTACCACATCTATGAAGGCTTGATGTTGTAGGGTCAACGACACTACTTGCTGACGCTGAGATATCACCTTTGGTGGATCCATTAGATGGTGTATATCTGCAAGTGTGGTGTTGTTGGTAGGACCAACTGCTTCACGACCTTAGCTAAGATGAGGTTCTTTTAAATTCTATTGTTGACAATGAATTGCAGTAATGAACCCTTCACCCACATCTATGAGTGGAAGAGACGCTCACCCTTTGGTATCAGGACTCAATTTTCTTGATCTTGGTGGTGGTAAAAGTGACACTAGGTTTTTTCATCAATAATTTACTTCCCCTTATCATTTCCCTTATTGGTCTCTAGATTAGAGTCAGAACATGAATCTGACTCTGAAGATTTTATCTCGGCCACGAGTAAATTCTTAGCATGACACTCACTTGTGTTGTGGGTGGGGTTTTTTTGGAACTTGCACCAATTTTTGGTGTCCTTCTTTGTCTTCGTGGTGTTATTATTTTCTTATGGCTTCAATGGGTTGTCCTAGGTTGCTCCACCTTGGCTCTGTCCTTTGTTCTATGGCTTGGAGGTGCCTTTTCCCTACTTCGGATTCACAAATCCAAAGTCATGCTTCTTCTGTTGAAACTTCTGCTTGATCCTCACACCATATTGGTATGTTATGCCAAGCGATGAGATGTCCAAGAACTCCGTTTCTTCATGGATGTATTTGTGCAGAAAACCATGGTACTTGAGTATCAGATGCCACTCATAATCCTTGATACCCAACTTTGTTTGTAGGGTATGGAAATTTTTTGTGAACTCTGACACATCTTGGTCCCTTCCTTGTTGTAGTGAGGTCCACTTTATGTATTTATCTTCATAACTTCCGACAATGTAATATTGTTCCTTGACAACATAATTCTAAGAGGGTGCAACTAAAAATAGTGATGGTTTATCCTCGTCCCTCTACTCATAGTAATTTTCTCACCAGTCCTTGACATGGGGGGTGGCTTTCAAGAGTGCAAAAGTAATATTTTCCCTATCGGAAGAATTACGGATCGAAAAAATATCCCTCTAGTAGATTTAACCATCTATCTAGGGCATCTACATTTATTTAGACTTCAAATATAGGGATATCAAAGTTAAATTATACCTTGAAGGGGGTGGTGCCTCCAAAGTGACTATTGGATGAAGACACTTCACCTGTTGATGCCCACCGAAGGATTTGGGAAAAAATGTCCATCATCGCATTCCTTTTTTGCTCAAGGGCTTCTTCGAGAAATATTTTGAAAGGCTCTCCTGCTCTCTCATCTTTATTTTCTTCTTCCATGGGAGGTCGTCTAGGTTGGCGAGGCTAGTCTTGCAAGGGTTCAACCAGTTCAAGTCCCAACTCGTTATACCCCGACCTCATATAGGACATGCAAAGAAAAATAGAGAAAGAGCAAAGCACTCTAATACCACTGATCCATATTTATGTAGGAATGAAATGGAATACAAATTCAAACTAAAACACTATTTAGGGCCTCAAAACAGACTTGGAAGTTTAGGACTCGAAAAACTGCCAAATATAGAAAGTTGTGCAAGAATTAAAGAAATTGAAAAGAAATAGTGTTGGGGGTCTAAGTGGAATACACAGGTGGCCATCAATATCAACCTGTATCAATATACTCATGAAACTGCGATTAAAAAGAAATTGGGAGAATATCAAGGACTTTTTCAATGTTAGAGAAACAAAAACATTTTTGTGCCATGGAAGAATACATGATACATTTAATATAGTTATCACTAGAGTAAAGACTTTTCACCTTGATATCAAGAGGCTTCTTTGTTGAATAATGGGGATCACAAAGAATAATTTTATAAAATTTGAATTTGTTCAAAACATAAGAATGGATACGAAGAGGATTTCCTAGAAACTCTGCCGCATCCAAACTGATCAGGCACAATTTTATGTCAATGGTGTTCTAATCTCCAAATTTGAGAAAATAATTAACCATTTCACCTTGAGAACATATGCAATAGCTTTTCTAAACACAATAAGTTTCTATAATACAACTCAAAACACTACTACAATCCAAATGACTTAAAAATTTAAATAAAACCTAACTACAAATATAAGTTATTCCAACATTCACATTACTAGGATAACTAGATTATGAGACTAGAAATAATCAATCTCTAACCAACACGTTAGTGAAACAATACTCAGAACATGTAAAAAGGCATGAATAAGAATAATGATAATAATTGTGGTTAGAGTGTCAAACCAATATCATGTATGATTGTATTTGTAGAGAGAAGTAATTGATTTTTTTTCTAAAGAAACTTTGAAACCAAAGCGTTCAAGCTAGATTGAAGAGCATAGTTTCAACATGGACAAAGAAAATAAAATTCAAATTTCATTAAAAAGTCCATGTTCACAAGATGGGTGGACCATTAACATGATGAATGGGCTATAAATGTATAGTTTACTAATCATAAACTATCAAATATAAACTAAAATGATAAATAAACGTTTAATATAAACTACAAATTGTGCTAAAGTACTCATACATCCATACTACCATGTTCAAGAAAAAGACTAGCTTATCTAATCACAAATAAGGCCCTTAGTAAGCTAGCTATCATTATTATTTTTAATTTAATAATCCATGGTAATTGTGGTGTCCTGTTGAATGTAGCTTCTAATGCTTCTATGTTAATGATTTGGATCATATAAAAGTGACAATATCCACAAATATTCAATAAATTAATAGTCCATGGAGGGAATTATGGCATTAAAAGGTAAAATCTCTCTAGTTATATTAGCACCATTGAGTAGGTTAGATGATTTTCCTACTTCCTCGATGAGGATCCAAAGAATTTGGTTCCCTTGGAAATCCCAAGAATTAAATCTCTTGGGAGGATATGCAAAGTACCATTAAATATATATATTATCATTACATTGCCAACGGAAACAAATAGCTTTAATTAGGTTTGTTTTTTAACTAGTAATGTGAGGCACATGCAATGTGAAAAATTGAATGAGTGTATGAAATACAAGTTGTGAATAGATCCTATAATCCATACTATGAACGTTCCATCCATATTATTTTGTTGATCTATTTAGTGCATCATTCCTACTAATGGAGATCAATAACTTAACAACTTGGTAAAACTATAATAATTTTGCATTAATAGTTCATGGATTTATAAATTCAATAGATTGTAGCTTCAAAAACAACAACTAATCTATAGTTTTTGAAAAATAAAAACCATCGAGGTATTATAAATTTAATGTGAACAAGAGATCAATTTCATCACATTCAATACCTAGTAAAACATATAAATTGGGCTTACAAAACAAATCAATGATAGTGACTGCCCATAATCAAAGTTTGAAATGCCATGGAATGATTTACTCATGGATGCAACAATAACATAATGTTGGATGGATCAACTGAAATTGAGAAGTTATATCTTATCATTGTTACCTTCACTATCGTATCTGGTATTCTTGTAAGGCAAACCAATTTACAACACATCCCAGCTAAAGCTACAAACCAGTCTCAAGTCCCTCTCCCTTGAAAACTTGAGTATATCAACAATAAATATTGTAAAACAAAAGGATTAAGAAGGAGAAAGAGTAATTGTGAACCATTTTATTTCCATAAAGGAATTTAAGGTCCAAATAACTATGAAAAGGCTAACATTGCTTAGATTAAGAAACTATCCCAAATCATGACATGTAAGGTCCACATAAGGTCCAATAATTTTTATAAATAACACAAATGAAATTATCAGGAAGTATCAATCCTAAAAACAACAGATGACACTAAGAAAGAAATCATATATTAAAAACCCATTGTGTCAGTCGTCAATATTGACCAGAGTCCAAGGTCAACAAAATCCTCCAAACTAGAATGTGAAACAAGGTGGTTTCCTTTGGTGGGGACTTGAGTATAGGAGAAATCTTCCTTAAAAGAATGAGATCATAAATGGGTTATATACTCATCCATCTTGTTATGATTCATATAGATTAATGCATCCTGCATATGGCTCTAGTATCTACAATGCCTATGTAAGGAACTTGACAATGTCAACTAAAATCACTAATAGATGGAATTACATGAAATCCATTTAATCCTTTACAAGGTTTTTTATATTGTTCACATTGTGTATTTAAATGAACCCAAAAAATGTATCATAAGTTGTTAAAATTTAGAAACTCCAGAATAAATTGTGCTCCCATTCATTGTCCTATATTTTGAAAATTAAAACCCAGTACGAATGAACTTACAATTTTAAAAGATTTCAACTTCTCCAAGCAACAATCATTTTCCTCTGTTTAACCCTTAACTATAGTAGTTTCATCTACAAGGCTCTATTCATCACCAAACATTCGAAAATAGGTAAAACTTTGAACCTCCCAAACAAATATTAAAAAGTGTAAATAATTAATAATGTTTGTTCTAAAAACATAATTTAGTAAAAACATAATATACTAAGAGACAATGCACATCATCTTTCCCATTAAACTATGACATGTTTAAAATATATGGTGCATGCCAAGACCACAAAAAAGGACAAAAAATAGTCACCATTCAAGAGATGGATAGGAAAAAAACATTATGAGTTCTAAGAAAACAAGAAATAGGTCTAGACTAAGTTTCAATACAAAGGATTGAGAATACGATAGGTGTTAGAGACCTTATCCTTGTGGATTGACTGAAATTTTATAAATATGTAAATAGAGAAATTTGTATAGTTGGAATGGGAAGAGACCTTATTACATGAATCCTAAAGGTCACCCCTCTTCATGTATGTAATGATGCTCATATTAAATCAAAAATACAGAATTGGGAGTTTATATCAAAGTGTAGGTCCCACATTTAGGCATTTTTTCCCTCTTTGTAACTCCTCACTATCTATTTGGTACCATCTCAAGTCATAAACATGCACTTAAATGATTCCCTTCCATCTCTATTTGCTAGTCTTTTATGATAAATATTTGACTTGCACTCCTAAAACCCTAACGATACTTGCGAATCAAAATTATCCTATCCTACATCTATTAGTCTTGGTATCAATCTCTACTAGTGCAAACCATGGTTTGAATCTTGTGAGAAACCTCATTCTTGACCTCAAACAACTTCATGGGTTTCGCAAAATCATGTTCTCCGTACCTCATCTTGCTTTGGTTCCTCTATTTGTCTATTCATGTACTGTCAAAGAAGTTCCCATCCTCTTCCTCATCCTATTTGTGTTCTTCTCTCTACGTGCATCCTACAAAATTGGCTCTTCCTATCCGTTTTTGGCTCTATTATTGGATACGTGCATCCTACATTATCGACTCTTCCTATATCTTGTTGGCTCGAGTAATGGATGTGATCCTCTGCAAAGATTCAAATCTCACATCAATGTCTTATGTGTGCAAAGTGCAAGCTTGAAATCCCCCAAGCTTCTCATTCACATGCTCACGATTAGCAAAAACCTACAATCGAATACACCTTTTGTTGCAAATTACTTTTAGGCAGATACATTGTCTTCTTCTTGGTATGAAGGGAAACTAGAGAACCTATGCACATATACTCTTGTAGCACAGATGCTACCTTTCTCTCCCTAAACTCTGGACTATGTAGGTCTCAAACATGAAATTGTCAACTTAAGTTGATAGGCCTACTCGTTGTTCATCATATTACTCATATATTATACTAGAGCCAATAAAATCACTATTGGATTTATTTGATTCCTCATATTTTTTATTGTATTTATTTAGTTCCTCATATTCCTCGTATTAACTAGAAATTTAACCATATTGGCTCAAAATTGAGAGTCTTTTTATAAGCTTTGGTCATGTGGGTCCCAAGTTTTCACTTGCTTTAGGCTTTGCAAAGTGAGGAAATTGTGCTCAATTTATACATGGTTTTGAGTTTCTATTTATATTCAAACACATGATCACGACTATCCATCATGAAAACTCCTTTTCAGTGATGAGCATGTCTAGATAAATCTTGAACAAGGGAACCCTATGATACTTAACATTGGTTGGGAACCATTTCCATTTACAAAAGGCATCAACAAAGAGCTTTTTTGAAAATGCATTCTCTTATCTCCATAGTCATATTAGTACTGACTAGAAAAGAGAACTACAAAGAATGATCAAGAAATTTCATGGACACCCTCTTCGTTAATGACTTATGGAGAGGTGTTTGTGAAGGAGAAGGTGACAATGCACATGTCAATCCCACATCAAGAAAAGAATTATCCATTTGGGAGAACAAGGACAATAAGGCCTATTCCTTAATTGCTACTTTTGTAAGTGAAAAGGTGAGTCATCATATTATTCCAATTGCAAAATTCTTATGATGTGTTAACGAAGTTCAAAGAATCATATGACTCACACTCAAAATTGGAAGTACTTCAATTGATGATTAAGCTCTTCAACCTAGAGATGAAGGACGATGACCCCTTGGCCCTAGTCTTGGAGATTAGAGCCATCATGAATGATGTAGAAGCCACTAAATTTAAAATGGACATCCCTCTCATAGTAGTTGGCAAGGCCCTCTATCCTACATACTATGACCATCTTCAATCCAAGCTACTGCCCAATTCAAGGACATTGCTTTTGAGAGGGTTATGGAGAAGTTTGCAGGATGAAAGAAATATTTTATAAATAGGAACATAGTTTCTCAATCCCATGAAGAACTAGTGTGTCTTACACATAAATATAAGAATGAATGACAAGATTCTCCTAAAGCAAGACGTGGTATAAGAGGATATGGAAGGAAGAACAATAGAGGCAGGTGTAAACATCATCAACGAGGAAAATTTGATCTCTGATGTATTCATTATAATAGAGATGGACATGATACATCCACATGAAAAATCCCTTGGGAAAGAATCAAGAAAGAAGACAAATAAGACAAATGTAAAAGTTAAAGCATCTAAATTTTCTCATTACATTGTTGCCCATTGCAATAGTGGAGTAACTGAAGATATGTTTCATATTTTGTTTGCTTCTTGGAAAGATGTGTGGCCACTTGATATATGCGCAACCTTCCATGTGAACTTTCAAAAGGAATTATTATAGAATTTGGTTACAATGTAGATGGAGTAGTATACTTTGCAAACAAGTCAAGCCTCAAGACATCTGGACTTGACACCATCATGATTATATTGCCTAGACTTCCTAACCTTCTTCAGCATGATGTACTCTACCTTCTAAAATTGGAGAGAAAAGTGTTGTCCCTTGTTCATAGTCGCCAACAAGGAAACTTCATCCATATGTTTTATGATAAAGTATACCTAAGGAAATAATTAGAAAACACAATTGTCATGACTGGAATAAAGGAGGAAAGACTGTTGAAGATGCAAGGAAGAGCTACTCATGCACAAAACTTTTCATATAGTTCTTAGTATAATGAAGATACATTTCCATCTAGTCTCTTATGGCATGCAATATTTGAAAATATTAATTATGATAGTCTTTGTTTATTGAAAAGAAATGGTGCCTCTGGTTTGTCAACTATTCTAAGGAAACTGAAGCAATGTGATGCTTGCATCCTAGGAAAACATAGAAAACAACCATTTCATGATTATTCTTCTAGAACATGTAGAAAGTGTTCATTACTTCATTCTTTTTTGTGTGGCCTTATTCATGTTCTTTATGCAAATTGAAATAAATATGTGATGACTTTTGTTGATGAGTACACCATAATTAGTTGGGTATAACTATTGAAATGTAAATTAGAAGCTTTTGAAACTTTCAGAAATTTTCATGCATGGATTGAAAATGATGCACAATCACATATTGACTCTCTTTGTACTAATAATGGAAAATAATATACTTCTATTGAAATTGAAAATTATACTCGCCAACATGTGATTCAACATCAAACAATTGTGCGATAGAATCCTCAACATAACGAGGTAGCTAAAAGAATAAGAAAGACTATTTTAAATATGGTTTGCTCAATGTTCTCCAAAATTGTAAACTTGATATTTTGGGCTAAAACAATTCTATGTGCAGTATATATAAAAAACATATGTCCATCCCATGCTCTCAAAAACAAGAATCCTCATGAAATGTGGTATGGCCACATTCCTTTGGTAAGGCACCTGAAGATCTTTGGTTCCACCTATTATGCCTTAATTCCTAAGGAACAAAGAAGAAATCTTGATGCAAGGAGTTAAAAGGGAATCTTCTTGGGGTATTCAGATATCATGAAAGAATATCATCTCTATGATGAGGTAAATAAGAAGTTTATATTGTATAGATATGTGATTTTTCTTGAATATTCCAAGACTGACTACACTGGTGAGCAAGATCTTAATCATTTGGATAGATTCAATCATGAAAAAAATTATCATGAATTTGATAATTAGATTCCACATCTTGAATGGGGATCGCTATCTTGGATCAATCTATGGAATCTCCTTTTGAAATACTAAGTCCCCCTTATGAAATTTCAGCCACTTCTTCAAATCAAGAAGACCCTTTGAGTGATGAGTTTGAGAGGATTAGAAGGCTAAATATTGATGGAGTGTCATCTCATTCAACAAAGAATCCTAGAGAATCTCAAAAATTTCCTCCCAAATGTCTCAATACAACATAATGAAAGTGTTCATCCTGATGATGGTCGAAAGGGATGAACTAGAAGCTCCACCAAACAAAATATATGTGTTGTATATGAATGCGATTTAGTTTATGATATGAATGTTTCTTATGATTTTGAATTAAATTTATTTACTCATTTTAAATCAACTTTCCTTAAACAAGTTTCTTCTCATAATGAATGGAAAGACGCAATCCAAAAAAATATGATGCTCTCATAAAGAATGGAAATGGAAGCCAGGGGACCCTCCATTCGGAACCAAACCAATCAAGTGCAAGTGGGTCTTCAAGAAGAAGTATAAATCATATGGCTCACTTGACAAGCACAAAGAAAGGTTAATGGAAAAAGGATTTACATAGAAAGAAGGTGTTGATTATGAAATACCATTTCCCCCATAGCGAAATGTGCCACCATTTGGACTCTCTTTGCCTTAGCAGCTCAGAATGGATGGAATTCCATCAAATTGATGTAAAGACTACTTTATTGAATGGAGACTTAAAATAAAATGTTTTCATGTCTCAACCAGAAGATTTTCTTATCAAAGGATAAGAGCATAAAGTATGCAAACTGATGAAATCCTTGTATGGCCTAAAACAAACATTGTGAGCCTACTATGAACATTTGACTAAGCATCTTTTGAAATTAAAATTAAAACACTTTAATATTGATGATGCAACTTTATTTATCAATAAATTTGGAAAAAATGTTGTCTATCTTGTGGTATATGTTGATGATCTATTGATAATAGGGAATAATCAAAACTATAATGCATCCACAAAGAAATAATGGAATAAAGGTTGAGATGATATATTTGAGACACCTTCATTACTACTTGGACATTGAAGTGAGGGCCAATATCTAACCTATATATTCCTCTCCCAAAAGAAGTACATTGGAAAATTGTTGAAAAAATTTGTCATGGCTAAATGCAATCCTTTGTCTACTCCAATGGAACAAAATATGAAGCATGCATGTAAAGAACAAAATGTCTTTGAGGATGCAACTAAATATAGACATCATGGTTGGAAGTCTTATCTACCTCACCACTACTAGACAAAATATTTAATTTGTTGTTGGAATCCTTTCCAGGTTTATGCAAAAGCCTTGTGAAGGACATTGATCTACTACAAAAAGAATTCTAAAGTACTTGAAAGGAAATCAAGACTTCGGAATCAAATATTCACAGGTGGATGACTTCAAATCAATTGGTATCTTAGTTGGTAAAGTATGATGATTATTTTTATTTCTTGGCATAGGATGAAATCAATACATGTGACTTCGACATGGAATCCAAACTACAAAGGGATTGGTTAGACAAAGCTCAGTCTAACCCATAACAATTCCTGTGAACCTTTGTTCGTCAATCGACAAGTAGGTATAGGACCATGCGTGATACATAAGAGTGCATGTGAAATATCATTGAGAAATAGTGTGAGATATCTGGTACTCAAATTGTCCCATTTTTTTCATCCATTTTTGGTTTAAATCTAGTTTAAAGTAAGTGGAAACTCTAATTTCCACCTCTATGAGAAGACGTTTTTCGTGAAACTTGGCATCTAATAATTTTGGCAGATTTTAAGATGACCCAAATCTTTGATTTATAAAAAAAAAATGATCAAATCCCATGCAAATGGAACTCACTAAAAAAGGATGACTAGCCAAAGATGGGGCCATCTAAGTCCACATCAAATGCCTCAACAACGATATTATTTTTTATAATAATATATAGAATAAAGTATACATTTTATTCCATGACAATCTACACCCTTATTTCATATTTGGACCCAAAAAAAATGAATATTACATATGTTAAAATTCAAATGAGAATATATATTATGTTAAGCATGAACTTAATGAATTTAACCACCTTGATTTATAATTTTTCTTAACTATAATATTCATTAATTATAACTTACATTGTCATTTTTAGTAAACCTTTGTTACATTGAAACTTCTAAAAGATTTCACTAATCTCACACAAATAAATAAGTTTAACCAAAAATATTCCAAAATCTATAATCTAATAACACAATTAATTTTTTCTATAGAATTCATAAATTACAACTTATGTTGTCATTTTCTTTATGCATACTTATTCCTGCATTACGCCATAAGAATAATAATGGAAAATGAAATGATAGAAATTGTCACATCTAAAACTCTTGTATGGACCAGACAACCTTTTCCTTTATGAGCACCCAAGGTGACAATCAAATTTCAGAAAGTGAAGGTGACTTGTATGGATGTGTTTCTGACAACTTTACATCAGGCATCATTCACTGCTCTGTAACAAAATAATGTAAACGTGTGCAAAAGTCCATATTGCACTCTTTGACTACAGAACAACCTGGCCATTATCATGGCATAACAATACAAGCGGAATAGCTATGATGCAACATAATGTCCACATCTACCACTATTTAATTGATTTTTTAATGGTTGTGTGGAGTGCAGAGTGTAGAGAAAACTCCGTACAATGAAACCAAAAATATTTTTGCACAAAGCTCTCTACACAGTAAAGATTCCCACACAAAGTTCTCAACACAAGCTTTAAAAATAGTTTAATTGACATGGAATGTTCTATGAAATTTTCGAGTAGGGGTATGCTTTTTGCAATTGCTATAGTATTAGAGATATCATTTGCAGTAATAGTGTGGAGAATTTGATTGTGCAGAGGAATGCGTTTTCTCTGCGTTCCTGCACAAACATTCACTCATGTTGTGCAATTAAGTTTTTAATAATTTGAATATATAATTTAAAGATGGATTGAGTTACAATTACATTTTTTAATAATTTGAATATATATTTTTATTCATTTTTTCAAAATTAAAAAACATCGTAAAGGAATGATTTTTCACGTCAAGCATAGGCATAATATAGGATAAGATATTGTTTACAGTAGTAGTGCAGAGAAGTTGATTATGTAGAGAAATGTGTTTTCTCTTCACTCCCGCACAACCATTCACTCATTGTGCAATTAAGTTTTTAATAATTTGAATATATAGTTTAAAGTTGGATTGAGTTACAATTATGTTTTTAATAATTTGAATATATATTGTTTTTTTTTTTTTTTTTAATTAAAAAACCAATTATGTTTTAATAATTTGCATATATAGTTTTATTTATGTTTTCAAAATTAAATAACATCATAAAGAAATTATTTATAACAACAAGCATATGCATAATAAAGGATATGATATCGTTTGCAGTAGTAGCACGAAAAAATAGATTGTGTGGAGAATTGTGTTTTCTTCATACTCCTGCACAACCATTGACTCATGTTGTGAAATTAAGTTTTTAATAATTTGAATATATAATTTCAAGTTGGATTAATAATTTGAATATATAGTTTAAAGTTGGATTAATAATTTGAATATATAGTTTTATTTATGTTTTCAAAATTAAAAAAACAATTACGTTTGTAATAATTTGAATATGTTAGACCAGGAGGTAACTCCTCAAAACAATTCATGATATTCATTTAGTCTGGTCTTTATTATATACATGAAGGAGAGACTATTCATTTCATCTCCCGATGACTCTTCATATTTTCTATTATTTATTTACATCAATTACAGTTATTCACCCAATCCTGATGATTAGGTGTCAACATTCCCCCCCTTAATCTGAAGGGATGTTGGTGAGTCCAAGCATCGTTCTGAATCTTTCAAGATTTTCGCTTCCCAGCGCTTTGGTGAAGATGTTTGCAATTTGCTCATTAGCGGAACAATGGTGGAGATGGATTGTTTTGGCCTCAACATGATGTCGAATCAGATGATATTTAGTATTGATGTGCTTCGCTCGATCATGGAACTTTGGGTTATTGAACAACTTTATTACCGAGGTATTGTCAATCATGAGTGGAGTTGATTGTACTTGTTTTACCTGCAAATCTTCAAGAATTTTCCCGAGCCTCACAATTTCTTTTGTTGCCTCAGCTGCTGCCACATATTCTGCCTCTTTTGTGGAATCTGTTGGAATTGATTGTTTGTGTGATCTCTAGGAGACAGCTCCTGATCCAAGACTCATAGCATAACCTAAAGTAAATACCCCAATTTCTTTGTCTCCATCGAAGTCTGAATCAGAGTATCCAATCAAGCTGAAGTTGTCCACCTGTGTATACTTGATTCCAAAGTCTTGAGTTCCCTTCAAGTACCTTATAACTCTTTTTGCAGCAGGCCAATGTCCCTCACAAGGCTTTTGCATAAACCTGGAGAGGATTCCAACAACAAATGAAATGTCTGGTTTGGTAGTAGTTAGGTAGTTGAGACTTCCTACAAGCTGTCTATACTTTGTTGCATCCTCCAATTTTTTCCTTCAATGATGGGAGCTTTATGTTTTGTTTCCCAT
>APFE031300108.1:2954-21160 GCA_000404065.3 Pinus taeda | reverse complement strand
ATTATGTGACCATATGTTGAAAAAAAGTTTAAATTATAGAAGGTAAAATTAGATTTAGTTTTTTCGTTCAAACAAAGAATGTAGTGAACCTCCTTAGCCTACCCGAAAATTTTTCCCTTAGGCCCCTTAAACTTGGGATTCGTCTCACTATAGTTCGAATTTAACTCCATTCACTAGTACATTAATCTGATTCACCTCATGAAAACTATTATTGAGCTCCATGATTTATGAATTTGTAGAAAGAAACTAGCTCTGTCATGAAATCCCTAATAGTCATTGTTTAAGTTTGCTACCAATATTAATTAACTTAATTCTAATGCAGTTAGCCTAGCCATGCATGAGAATCATAATTCGACAAACTTACTCAACCCTTAACAATAGGTAGGAGGACTAAGCCAACCTCCTTGAGTACACATATAATAGTTAATTTAACTATCATATACTATACCATGAAATGCATGCATCTATGTATTGTACCCAGTATCCACCCAGAGATGTAATATAACATTGAATACAAACTATGTTCCTTTAACATAATGACGATTAGATTTAGACTCAATGGAAATTTTACTCATCCACATGCATAAGAGTGAAACCAATTACATGAACAAAGATAGTATCATGAACATATATCTTACACAATACGAGTAGAGATCTGGGACACCTTAATTGAACCTGAATCATTTATCATGTATAGTTACCATTGCACCTACAACTAAACATATATGCTAAAAGAATTGATGTAATATCCAAGAAAAGAAACAACATACAGTACATTCCATGCAACTAACACCATCTAAACCTCACTTGGAAGGAAGAGCACCACCTCCCAACCATTAGTCACCTCTGATTCCCCTCGAGCCAAAGATATTGCCAAGGATCAACTATCCTCAATTGAACAATGCATTGGGTATTTAATACCCTCTTTCATGATTTAGTTACCATTAGCACTGTCCCACTTTATGTATTTTTCCATTTCCTTAGGTCTTATCGTGAAAAGCTCGTCTTTATCTCCACAACGCTTTTCCACAAAAAAACTTGCCTTTATCTCTGGCAACGCTTTTTATGTTCGATGGATCCTTATCTCCCATCCATCCGATGGATATCCAATCCATCCAAGCTTATCTAGAATCACATCTAGGAGCTTATCATGAAATATTCATCTCTATCCCATTCCTCATGGGATTTGGCAATCATCTCCTCTCTCTTGGTACTCCACCTTCCAACTGATTTATTTTATTAATTTATTCAATAATACATTTGCTTTTCGTATTACATGTCACCTAGCTTTCCTCAGCTTAGGTGTAGAATAGTTTAACTGACAAAGGAGGGTACCTAACCTAGCCTTCATTAACTTAGGTTTACAAACATTTAACACACAAGGGAGGATATCACACATAGCTTTAACTTAGGTTAGGTTTACAATAATGTAGTACACAAGGTAGCAATGTTACAAAGAACATGGGGATATTATCCAATATTAAAGTTGAACAAATTATAAACATTCTATATAGGAATTAGAGATAGATTCCTATGAGATACATTTTGGGGTGTACATATATACACAATGGTATAAATCGTCTAAATTTAGATATCATAAGTGCCTTGGTCGTAGTATTCAAAACTCAATATATATATTATATATATTTAATTATATATATCTTTTATATTATATATATTATTATTATATATTTATATATATTATTTATTATATATATTATATATATATATTATATATTGATGTATTTCATTTAAGTCATCACCTTCATTGACAGTACCATCCCAATAATTTTACTTGGTGGAATTACTAGCTGGAAGACAATGTTTAAGTGATTTTCAAAGCATGCTTGGGCTTAATTTGTTCCCTTTTGTCCAGATTGCAAACACTGTGATTACCTTTTCAATCAAGATCCACTTCCCTTGAACTTCCTCATCACTCAAATATGTTGCTTGTAAGGATTGGATATTCACGCCAGTTACAAACCTCAACATCTTTTCCATCTCCTCCAAATAGTCCTATTCACTAGGCTATTTACCGAGCTCATAAAGGATGAATATCTTCAAAATTTCTTGTCGAGGTGAATTCTGTGTTTGAGTGGGAGTAAAGGAGGGTCGAGTGAGATTTTAGCAATCATAAAACAAGGAACTATGATCATCAATGGAAGAATGAAGGGAGTATGAATTTTCAAGATAATGGAAAGAAATCATCCACGTCGATAAGCAATATGTAAATGACAATGCTAAATCTTGACTATCGTTGTTTGCACTACACTGCGAGTAGTTATGTGTGTATAGGAGTTTCCACAAGCATTAAAGGGATAAAAAAACAAAGGAGTAAGATCATCTCATTTGGGGTGTTATCGTCGTGAAAGATTGCCATACGATGTGTCTAAAAGAAGGTATGTTGATAAGGATAGTGGTAAAGCACCACACCTAATTTCAGCTATTGTTTATTTTTTCTTTTACTGATTTTGAGTGCATTATCATAGTTAGAGTTATATAACTTGGCCATAGAGCCAATGGCACTAATTCATGAAAGAAAAATTAGTAAAAAACAATTGTAGCACTGTTGTTTCCAATCTTATGTCGAATGTGGTTCTCCCACTTGAATGGTTATCCACTGATATGAAGGCATTCAAGAGCACACAGAGTAGGATAATGGCTATCCTTTCTCAGTGTCAAGGAAACAACGTGAGTATCCACCCTATCTTAGAAAAATGGACGTACATTTCGGAGTATGGAATTGCTAAGTCAAACAAGTAGGAAAGGCTATTGGTCAGCAAAATGGAAGATTGTTGCGAGTGGTTATTTATGTCTACTCATGTACTTACATGCAAGTTAGGTCATGATTTCCTTACCATAAAACACAATTGCATTCTTCATACAGAGATGACACCAAATTTTCATGCATAGGATGCATACCATTATGATAGCGAGGTTAGATGGGAAAATAATAGTATAAAAGATTTAGTCGAATAGGCTTGATATATGGGTGGCGTTTTATGAAAATTGTTCACAATTATGATAAAACAAGGCATAGGTTACCTTCTTAATTAGAAATATATAGGAGACAAGCATCGTGGGGCAAACTATTACTGTCGGAAAGGAGTTCAAATCATTTTTTTAAATGTTTTGGACATCCCAAGCATTATGTGGTGGTATATTTAATGTTTGCAAACATTTCCAACAAAAAATTTATTAATTGTGAATGCAGACTCCAATATTAACCTTATATCAGGATTGTTATCTTGACAATTAGACTTGGGTAGTTTAAAAGTTGTTTTATGTGCTAATTAAAACCAATTGTATATTCTTAATGTCCCTTTCTTCTCACAATAATAATAATGTAAAATTTATAAGTCATGAAACTTGGGTTGACTCACCATACAATACAATGTATCCCATTGTTTAGATTGTGTCAATTTATTTCTTGCTTATAAGCTTACTATTTCTTTCAAGTATGTACTATTTCTTGCTGTTTCCATAATGTCGACGAATGTTCCCTTTTGTTTCACCAAACCGCTTCAATTTAGGATTCACAAAACTTCCATCTCTAAAAAAGGGATTAATAGGGAAAGGTCTATCCCTACCTCCACGTACCAGCGTAATCCTTTCCTTAACCTTCTATACAGTGGAGGCTACACAAAGATTGGGACTGGTAAATCATGTTAAATGCTTCAAAGGAGAGTGCAAGTCGACCTTTGAATTTTAAAACACAACTTATATAGATTTCAACGAACATATTCCATCCTAATAAGCTACTAGAAGTATGATAAATTATCATAGAAGGTAAGTGAATAATGTGATTAAATTAATAAGGTGGTTTTTCTATGTGCATCGACTTCTTTTAAAATTGTTTGCCCTCAAATGTGTTGTTTGGTGTTTTGAATTCAAAAGGTTGAGGTCAGCTGGCGGGCTTTGTGGTAAACTGCCTCCACATAAAACCTCACTCAATAAGGGAGGAAATGGTGTTTAATGGCATCACTATCAAGCGACATATTTGAAAATTGTTGCAACACGATAACAAAAAGATCAATTAAAATTCATAGAATCGAGCGTGGCTAAGGAAATGGCCTACCTGATTTGTTTAAAGTGACCTGAACATAGATATAAAAAAGGAAATATTATTTTCAATTGACTAAATTCAATGTTCAGTGTGCTCACAACTAGTCTTTGAGGATGCATACCTCAAAATATATGTGATATTGTAGAAGAAAAAAAAATTCTCCTCTCTGCAATAATGAGTCATCTGCTTGTTGAAAATCTAGACACCCTAAACTTTCATGAAGTTGCAGTTTTCTAATATGTAGAGGGTTCAATCATCAGATCTAATGACTTCGGTCCGAAAAGAATCTTTCAAGAAATTATCGACAATCATTGAGATTTGGGTTGATCTGTCTTCGAAAAATTTCTAGTATTTATCAAGCTTCAAAGTTTATGTTTGATTAGAAACTTAACCACTCTAGTCAAACCCTCATAATATGTTGAATATTATTGTATCCTTGCGTATTTTACACTATATATGAATTTACCATACTTTAAGATGCTTCAGGTTGGGGCATTAAGATAAGCCAAGGGGTTTGTGTGTTTCATTCTCGATATGTTTCAAAATGTGCTAATCTCTATGCCCATCAGATTGATGCATGTGAAAGTTATGAAAAAATGAGTAATTGAGGCAGTGGGTATTGCATTTTAAACCTTAATGGGTTCCAGTACCACAACATGTTAATATATATGTCACGATTTTCGCAAATACAGGCACATTTTTTTTCTTCAATTGGTCTGCGAACTTGGTTAAGCAGGGAAGACAAGGATAATAGATTAAATATTTGCTTTGTGGGTTGGATAATTTGGGGTACAAACCATGGTAATAGAACTTATAAGTATCCTTGAGTACAAACCATGGTAATTAATAAGTAACACAAGTTGTATGGACCATTGGGTCAATTAAATGGTATATAACAATCTATTTAAATAGATTGATATTATATCAATTGAAATTCATAATTTGTACCAAGGAATTTTGAGAGGTTCTCTTATTGGATTGCTTGATAATGTTTTTGGACAACACAAGAAATGTTGCGTAATTCAAATAGGAATTCTTAAAATAGATAATTTATCTTTTCATTAAGGTTAATTTAATGTTAAAGAGGAGCTAACATGTAAGTACCCTGAGATCATAAACACTTACAACTAAAGGGTTGTAGGATTGAAAGTAGTAAAAGATTTCTGGTATAACTACACTAAATTATGCATGGCCAAGAAGTTGTTGAGGAATAAACAGGGCAATATTAAATCACATGGGATGAAATATGGAAATGATAACCACCTGAAAAAACTTTCTGTAATTATATAAATAAACCACGCTCTTAAAATATCCTTATCAATTGAGCACATTTATTTTAATTACTAGAAAAAGATAAAAGAATGTTTGGTATGATAATAAGATGGTAGGAAGATATGTGGACAAAGTTTTTTCATGCAGGTGATACCATGGGAATGGTATGATGAGTTGTAGCACATATGGTACTATGTACAATAGTATATATGGTACCCATATTACTACATATGTTACATGTTTTAAATATGATATGTATATTGGTGTATAATACACATTGTGTTCAAGTGTGCATGAAGACATTGGGTAGATGTCTAGTAGGACAACCAACTGGGTGGTTGTGCAAAAGAAGGACGGTAAGAAGTAGCTAAAGGATAAGTAGCCACAGTTAATTTTGGCGTACATATGATTACGAAGAGAATATATGACAAACATATATATAATCTTATATATATATATATATATTATATTATATATTATATATATATATTATAAGAACTAATCTATTATGGCATTGCAGACATATCAATGTGGAAAATATGCTAACAGATGTGTTGTATGTAGAGACGCATCAAGAAGCACTTGTTCAACAATGAACACAAAGGCTTCGACGAATGCAAAAAGCAAATCTGCATTCTTCAGATAAAGTGAAAAATGAGAAATTGTTGCTTTAGTAATATTAAGTAACAAAATATGATATGTATCATAGTTAAAATTATGTAACTATAAATTCTCACAAATGGTTTGAAAACAATGTTACAGGTAGCTATGAAAGGAGAACACTCCTTGAGACCGTTGTAGCTATGGAAGATGAGCACTCTTTGTGACTAGTATAGGTATGGGAGAGGAGCACTCTTGCTCACCAATGTAGCTATGGGAGAGGAGAACTCCTTGTGATCGATGTAGATCGAGAAAATTGTAGCAGAAGGAAGATCCATGGGACATGTTGATTCAGAAACCAGCTACATGTGAATGAGGACATGATGCAGTGATACACGGAGGATGGTGTAAAATTTAAAGGGGGAGTATGCAACACCCCTCCCTTGTGTGCTAAATTATTGTAAACCTAAGCTGAGATAAATCTAGGTGTGATATCCTCCCTTGTGTGTTAAATGATTGTAAACATAAGTTGAGGAAAGATAGGTGTGATACTCTCCTTTGTGGATTAAAGTATTCTAAACCTAAGATGAGGAAAGTTATGTGATATGTGTCATGAAAATAAAATGTCTTGTTAAATAAATTAATAAAATAAATCAATTGGAGGGTGGAGCAGTAAGAGAGAGGAGATTCTTTCCAAATCCCACGTGGAATGGGATAGAGATGAATCTTTCATGATAAATCTTCTAGATGTAATTCAAGATAAGCTTCTGTAATGTACAACTTTGGTCTACCGTAAATTAATAGTTTATTAGGCTTCTAATTCTGTAATTTTTTCTATTTTTTTACAGCTAAGATCTTACCATTGTCTTACTTAATATCTTTATCTTGGCATGAACAAGTATTATTCATGTTACTATAATCATTGCTTAACAGTCTATACAATCTCATAATATCACAACATTCTTTTATTCTTTATCGGATCCGTAATTAGAACCCTTAGATTCATATAAGCAACTTATATATCAGAACTGTCATTGAATGTGAAGGAATAATCATGGCATGCAACCTATATAATATTCTCATTAATCCACACTAACACTAATTGAGTATTATCTTACAGTTACTATGGCTGGCATTGGCCATCCATCATTGATATAATTGAGCATAATCAAGATGTTTTGACCAACCCTTGGTTCAACATGCATAACTAACTAAATAAAATATCATTATCAGCAGCAATTCCTCTACTTATACAATTAGAAGCATGGTCCACTATCATTACGACAATCATTATCATCAACAAGCTATAGTTATCATTTTCCAACTCCTTAAGCATCGTCAAAGTAATACTGACATGCACATCAAGCCCACAATAGCCACAATCATGTCATAACAAAACATTAACACGGTAATCTATTTATGAATAATTTTGAGATGTAAATTCTACCATGAAAAAGTCCTAGAATTATTACCTCACACTAGAATGCAACGTGCATAAGAAATCTATCATTCCCTTAGTAAAGATAAATTTAACCATCATTAAATATGAGCTAAATGATTTTTATATACCATCTGATAAATTTAACAAGTAGGGATTAACATAAAACACATAGCACGCGAGGGACTCTCATCCGATTAGAGGGAAACATCATTAAATCTATTAATACATAAGCATAGACTATTATTCATCAAGCATTCTCATGGTGAAGAAACTTGAGAACTCTTTTCATAAACAATTGGAACTATAATAGCGAGAGAGTAAGAATCATCATACACATATTATACTCGTGTGACACCAACTAAACCATCACTTGGAGGGAGGAGCACCACCACCCAACCATGAATCACCTTTGATTCCCTGCAACCGGGAGTTCTTTCCAAGGATCAAATATCCTCAATTAATCAGTGCGATGGGTATTTAATAACCTCTTTCATGATTTAGTTACCATTAGCAGCATCCCTCTTTT
Source organism: Pinus taeda (assembly GCA_000404065.3). NCBI lineage: Eukaryota > Viridiplantae > Streptophyta > Pinopsida > Pinales > Pinaceae > Pinus > Pinus taeda. Next base: position 13,255 of record APFE031300108.1, on the reverse strand, counting down.
ATGGATTTTTCCATTTTCCTTTGTATTTTTTGGAAAAGCTTGACTTTATCTCCAATCAGGCTTTTCCTCATAAAAGCTTTCCTTTATCTCGTTCAAATCTTTTATGTCTGATGGATGTTTTTCTCCCATCCCTCTCATGGATTTCCAATCCATCCTAGCTTTTCTAGAATAACCTCTAAAAGCTTTGTCATGAAGGATTCATCTCTATTCCATTCCTCTTGGGATTTTGCAAGAATCTCCTCTCCCTTGGTGCTCCACCCTCCAAGTGATTTATTTTATTAATTTATTTAATAACACATTTTCTTTTCATATTACATATTACCAAGCTTTCCTCAGATTAGGTTTAGAATAGTTTAACCCACAAAGGAGTGTATCACACCTAGATTTAACTCAGCTAAGGTTTATAAACATTTAACACACAAGGGAGGATATCACACGTAGCTTTAACTTAGCTTAGGTTCACAATAATTAGTATCTAGTCATGGTGAAATAATGTGATCAATTCATAGGATAAACTATAGTAGGCCTTCTAGAGAAACTGGATCCATGTGGATTTAGGTTTGGTAGGTCTTTCTTGGAAACTGAATCCATATTGATGAAGCATAGAACTCTTTCAAGAGAGAATATCATCCTCGAAGAGAACGCTTACCTTATACTTGGAATCAAATGTTCCTAGCAAATCAAAATATTAAACTCTCAATATTTGTGCATAGTTTAATCTTTGCCCCCCTAGACAGAAAGGAAATCATCTCATAACAAAATAAACCCTTTGTACTAAAGAAAAATTGTAAGAAATCCTCTGCTCACAATTTAATATTTTCCTCCAAAGACACAAAGGAAATCATCTAATAACAAAAGAAACCCTTTGTACTATAACAAAATTGTAAGAAATCCTCAGCTCACATCATAAAAAAATTGCAAGATTGCAATATATTATTAACTTTTGACTCTTTGGTTAGTCGATTTATAAATAATAATAATAAATAAGTGGAACACATATCACTTAAACAATAAACAGAGTTATAACGGACAAATCAAAACCATTGCACTTTTCACAAGTTTTACTACTAAACAAGACTAGAATAGACTAGTTGGGAGAGGAAGGCACAACTCCTTCTTTACTGAATAGACAGTTAAATGCCCATTGAACGTACTACATGGAAATATGCATATAGTTGTCATGTTAACCGAAACGCTTAAGGTGCATTAATTTATATACACTGAAGAGTGATCAAGTTCAAAGTTTTGTGGATCAAAGTTGTGTTTCTCCATATAATGTGGAATTGCAATCCTAAAAAGATAGTTTAGTTGTCATGTTAAGTTGTTGAATATAATATAATATTTCAGTAGTTTTCAAGTTTCACTTCTTGCAATTTTTTCCGGTTTATTTTTTAAATCTAGTTTTTATTTTTTATTTTTTAGGGATTTATTGAAACCACAAGTTTTACCCGTTAATTCTTCACAAGTAGAGCACCTTCAAAGAGTTTTTGAAGGTGATAAATCTACATATGTAGTGAAAAAAAAATTAAACAACACAAATAAAATATTTAACACAATTTTTTCCACCAAATTTAAACCAAAAATCCACCTAAAACTAAAAAATGTGACACCTAAATAGTACTTCTCTAACATTAAATAAAGTGAACACAGCCCCAAGGGTTAGCTCAATTGGTCAAAATTAGTGCTTGGCCGATCAGTAGGTAATAGGGTTTGTTCTGTGTGAAGCACTTGGGGCTAGGCCTTGCTAGTAAGCCACGGGGCTAGCTTCCCTTCGGGGTCGATCAGCCTAGATTTTTCCATGGACATAGCAACCACTCGTTGACCAAGGTGTCTGTGAACCACACACAAAAAAGAAAAGAAAAACTAAACTGAACACTAAATATATATCTTCCTATGTTAAATTAAATTGCAATAACACAACTCACCTATGCTTTATTGCAATGCATTTGGCTACCTCTAACAAACTTTTAAGTTATTTCCAAGCATTGGCTTTCAACTTTGATTTGTTATATAGATTGTATTCAATGTGTATACTTATTTTAATATTTTTAGTGGGGTTAATATAATTTATTTTAGTTATTTTATAATTATTATATTTAACAAATATATAATAATAATATATAAATATAATAGAAATCATCTTAATGAAAAAAATTATATATTAATAAATTACAAATAATATAAATATTTTAACTAAAATTTGATAACTATAGTATTATTTTATATTATTCATAGGTGATAAAAATAATCATGATAATTAAGATTCAATGAGGCTAGGTTATCATGGCCACCAAAATCGTTAGATTACATGAAAGCATCTAGAGGTAGTACAACTTGCAGTGGACCAGAAAAACCAACACGGAAAATAAAATACTCTTCCCCATCATTGAAACAAGCTAAACAAAACATAATAGGTTACTTGTAGGTGTGTACGAAGGATGAAAGGAAGCCAAAAGGATTGAAAGAAGGTCCCCTTTCCATACACGAAATTCCTGAAAGCACAAGGTAAGAAAAAATTAGGAAAAGAACAAGCAAATGAAACCCATTTAGGAAATTTGGAGCTAAACCATGATAATAAATACAATCAAATCTACCAGTATTCAATGGAAAAGTTATGGTAGGAAGAGATAGTTGGAATAACTAGTGATGGAAATCATAGTCATGCATATTCTTCCTAGAGCTAGCATCAAGTATTGGGAGGAAATTTCTAGTGGGATTTATAGTCAGGTTTAGCGAGCGATGATAGAGAAAACTAGGACAAATGTTAAGGTAATTGGGAAGATAGGGTTTTAGATTGGGGCTTTTCTTTAAAGATGTTGATCCTTCCTTCCATCATGGTGACCATTCATGGGAAATAGAGGGTAGTAACTTGCTATCACATGGGCAGAGGCAATGTGGCACTAACACAAATGTTCACCTCCCATCACATCAGTAGAGGTGACATGACGTCAACACGCAAACACAATAGCCTAGGAATGATAAGCAAGGGCATTAGAAGTTAAAGATAATTTGGACTAAGTTGTCTCCAAATAGGTGCATTGTGGCCTTATTAACATACTAAGCAAAGTGATGGAAGAGAATTAATATAACATAATGCGAAATTGAAATCATAAACATGGTGAAAATACGAAGTACCATGCATATATAATCAATTGTGATTGAAACCTAGTGACTAGGTAATGATTATCAAAAGCCTCCAAGACCTAATGGTATTAATGGTACCATAGCCTTTAAACAATGAAATTGAACATATTTCACAAGTGGTGAGGAGGAGAAATGACTAGGTGTCCCCCACCTAGCTTAGGTTATATAAACATAATTTGCAATACATATATAGCACTAGATGTGAATGCATAAAGGGGACAAATCTCATAGCATTAGTTGTAATAGAAAAGGAAAAGAAAAGAAAATAAACATAAAATGGAATTCTTTTTTATATATATACAGTGGTGACATTCACTGCAGCGGTCCGACTAGAACAATAGGTGGTGTCCAACATTGTTAAAATTGGCAACTAGGGCCAAACTCCATACAGGCCATATTATTAATAAAAGCTAATATTTTCGTTGGATCCCTCACATTGAGAGGTGTACGGTTGATCTAAAGATCATACGATTTCGATAAGTATTCCTAGAGATATGAATTCATTTGTGTTATGGTACAATTCGTCAAGCTCAGTGAGAAACCAAATAAACCCCACCTATGCTCAACATTTTAGTATAAATAGAGGTGGCCATCAAGTAATTTCACCACACTTGGGATCCCTTCCTCTCTACTTGTCTTTGGGTTTTAGTAGGAGCATAGATCCTACAGGATAATGGTTCCCTAATCTAGAGGGAAGAAGTCGGAACTATGACAAATGCTGATGCAGAGGGCGAAAACTAAAACTACCAGGAACAACCAGAACTGTCAAGAACTACCGGAATAGCCAAGAAAGCTAATTCAGAGTGCATAAGTAGGAACTACTGGGAACAACTGGAACTGTCGGAACTACCAAAACAGGCATGAAAGTTGAAATAGAGGGCGGAAGCGAAAAGTCCTGGGAACAGTCAAAACTGCTGGGAATAGCTGAAATTGCGAGAACGTCTAGGAAAGATGGCACAGAGGGCACAAGTCGGAATTGCCGAGAACTGTAGGAACTATCGGGAACTATCGGAATAGCCAAGAAAGCTAACATAGAGGGAAGAAGTTGGAACTGTCAGGAAAAGCTAGAACTGTCGGGAACAATCAGAATTGCCGGGAACTACCAAAAAGTTGATGCAAAGGATAGAAGTCGGAACTACCAGGAATAACTGAAACTACAGGGAAATGGTAGGAAAGTTGATGCGGAGGGCAGAAAAGGCTGATGCAGTCCCTAGAGGCTATTGTTGGGGTTTTTCGTGGGGTAGATTGGGTCTAAGGAGCTACAAAAGTGTTTATCTGAGCTTTCAACCAGAGCATCTACCTCTGAAGGAGAGCAGTATGCAAAGGACAACTAACTAACATTGGGACAACTGTATGGTACTTAGCAGCAAGTACATCAAGCATGCAATGTTACAACAAGCATGCAATTGACAACAAACTAATATTAGGACAACAACATGATACTTAGTGTAGCAAGCATGTATTGGTACAACTCGCATGCAAAAACAAGAATGCTAAGGAAAACAAGCATGCTAAGGACAACAAGCATGTAAGGGACAACAAGTCAGCACATAGGTTAGTATGGTAACATGGTGCAACAATGGCACATAGTGTAGTACAGTGATGGGTACAGTCATGATTAATGAAGCATGATTAGATGTAGCATAGCGATGGTGGCTGCATCATGGTGCAACACGGTGAGGTACAACATGATGATGGAATGTAGCACAATTATAGGTGAAGGAGTCACCTTGGAGAATTAGTTGAGACAACATATCTTTAACTTATCTCATGTATCATCTCCTTATAGATGATCTATGTTCTTATCTAGATAAGTCAAATTGTTGACTTATGTTGTAAATGCACTATCTCTCTCTCTCTCTCTCTCTCTCTCTTTCTACTAAACTATTGAAGAACATATAAGAAGAATTGCTAAAGGGTTTCCTGACATTAGGGTTTGTCCCTGGCTAGAACCACATCTTGTCTCCTTTGGTCTTGGCTTGTCTTCTATGATTTATGTTTATATTATATTTGTAGTTTACTTTAATGCTAATGCCAATGCTAATCCGGAAAAGATATTGAGCTAACTGTGAAAATTGAAATGGATTTCTCTAAGCATAGAACATACGTAAAATTAACATGGTATTGAAGTTGAGGTGAAGACAATTCCCAAGAAAGAGTGAAAGAGGAGTCATCGAAGATAGTTGGGAAAGGACAAAATGATTAATGGATTCCTCATCCCTCTCCAAATTCAACGAGGGTGAAGTCGAAGTAAAGAATATTATCAGAATGACCTACCTAAAGATTTGGGAAGTCCAGATCTAAGGGTGTAAGGAAAGGCAGATGCCTTGGTTGCAATAAGTTCCGCCATTATGTGAGGGATTGTTTGAATGGCAAAGACACATCTCTTGATGAATATAACAATCATCCATGGACATCTTCAATGATTAAAGGAATGACAGGTAGTGCTGGTCATCAAGGAAATGGTCAAGTCTTCAAAGAAAGAAAGGAACCCAGGTATGAAGAATCAAATGTTCTTTTTGATAAGATAAAGAAGCATTACCTTGTATTGGCCCTCTCCTTTAGATTCTTTGGGAATCTAGCTTATTAATTGTAGTGCTTCAAGGTACTTCATTAGATAGAAGGGTGAAATCTCTATCTTGGTAAAGATAGAAACAATCATGGGATTATAGTTGGAGTTGATGCCACCTATCTTGAAAAGGGTGTAGGGAATGTTACCCCTGAATTGAATGAGGGTAACAAGATTAATTTACAGAATCTCTTTTATGTACATGATCATAAGAAGAATTTGGTGTCCATTTCAGCAATGGAAGTCAAAGGTTACTAGGTGGCACTCATTGAGGTCTATGAGTCACATGGTGATAGGGATGCTTGAATTCAAAAAGAGCATGAAAGTACATGTCCGATATGTACCGAAGGAAAACATTACAAGGCTACTATTCCCCTCATGTAGAAGGTACATAGGTTTGGAACAAACGAGGGGTTTGAGATTCATAATCGGGAATCTCACGTATGTAGGTAGAAGAAAGCCCTCTATGGCTTGAAGCAAAACTCCCTAGGTGTAGTATGAGAGGATTGATCGCTATCAAATGAAGCTGAGATTCACTAAGAATGAAGTTGATCCAAACCATTGTTTGAAGGTTGTGGATGATAGACCTCTCATACCAGCACCTTCTTAGGATGACCTATCTCAAACAGGTGTAGACCCTCTCACTTGCAGAAGTAAGAGGGAGCTAGATTCCAGATGTGGACTGGTAAACTGCAAGCCCATGACTACCTTGAGGATATTAACTTTCAGATGTTATATGGTGATGATGGCAAACCAGATTTGGGAAATGGCTCTAAGTTTCATAAACTCATTTACATTGATGTTCTTGGTGAACTTCCATCTAGACATATGTTTTGCAGTTAGCATGTTGAGCTCATATTTGGTTGAGCCTCACTGGATTGGTGCCAACAATCTTCATAGATATCTTCAGGGTACAATATCTCATGGATTGCGAGACATTGTCGGAAATATGGAAGCTGCGTGATTATTCGAATGTTGACTAGGCAAGAAGTGTGGAGGATTGCTAGAGCACTTCTCACTACTGGTTTTATCTGGATTCTACTTCGATATCATCGATGAGCATGAAACATAATTTGATTGCTATAAGCACCAAGGAGATCAAATAGATAGCTATGAGCATGATCTTGTGTGAAGCGACTTGGTTGTGGAAGCTCATTAGTGAGCTGTTTGTACACATAACAAATATGACTGTGATTCTTTGTGACAAATAAGGGGGGATTCGATTATTGAATAATCTCGTATTTGATGATTGCTCCAGTAGATAGACATCAAATATTACTTATTTGGGATAGGGTAAGTCGATGCGAGAGGAGGCTCCATCACATTGAAACTAGTGTATAGGTCGCAGACACTTTGTCAAAACCCTGGGGAAAGGTCAAATCTATGATTTTCTCGAACAACTTGGAGTCGTTGAGAGACCTTCATATAAGGGTCCTACATGTTGCATGCACTTAGCTCTGGGAGCTCTGGAGGGCTTGGGGAACTTACTGGAATGAAATATGACCATAGGGAAACTCACCCTCCCCTGGTGGTGCATTATATATAGGGGGACAGGTTCATACGTTCCCTATGAAACCTAGTATTGACTATGGAACAAGATGATTAGTTCTCTTGTGTGCCTCGATGATTAGTTCTCTCGTGGAAACTATGGAATAGGATGATTAGTTTTGCTATGGGTCAGGATGATTAGTTCTCCAGTGGGCTAGGATGATTAGTTCTCCTATGGCGATCAATGGACATGATGATTTGTTCTCCTATGGACAGGATGATTAGTTCTCTTATCGAGGCATCAAATCCATGCAGTCTGCGACTCATAGGAAATACCCCTCATATATTAATGAGCAGGGAAATCGGTTTAGGGACCATTGTAATACTGTTAATGGACGCATCGTTGTATCTACCATACTCCCTATGCTAGGATGACCTCCATTGATCTGGGATCAATGAAACTAATCTACGATCAATGTGAGTGGTTTGAGACACTCTCTTGTGATATTGATCTAGGATCAATAAAATTAACTTTGGGTTAGTAGAAAATGGTATGAGACATTCTCAATCAATTCTTCTTCTTCATGGTTTAGCAGAGTAGAGAAGAACAGTGCAAGGCACTGATGGCAAAGATAGTATAGTCAGACATATGGATCAGCAGATGGAGTTCTCCTTAGTTTAGAGGGAGTGTTAAAATTTGAAACTAGGGCCAAACTCCATGTGGGTCATCTTATTAATGGAAGATGATATGTTTCTTGGATCCCCCTCATTGATAGGTGTAGGATTGATCTAAAGATCATTTGATTCTAATAAGTATTCATGGAGATATAGATTTATTTGTGTTATGGGACAATTCGTCAAGGTCAGCCAGTAAAAAAAAAAACCCACTTGTGCTCAACATTTTACTATAAATAGAGGGGGCCTTCAAGTCATTTCAACACACTTGGGCTCTCTTCCTCTCTTCTTGTCTTTGGTTTTTAGTAGGAGGAGATATCCTAAGCGATAATGCTTCCCTAATCTAGAGGGAAGAATCCAAAACTGCACGGAACATTGATGCAAAGGGTAGAAGCCAGAACTACCAGAACAACTAGGAAAGCTAATACAAAGGGCACAAGCCGGAACTACCGGGAACAACTAGAACTGTCGGGAACTACCAGAATAGCCAGGAAAGTTGACGCGCAAGGTAGAAGCCGGAACTTCCAGAACAGCTAGAAAAGTTGACAAAGAGGGCAGAAGCTGAAACTGCCAGGAATAGTCAGAATTGCTGAAATTGCCAGGAACAGCTGGAATTTCTATAATAGCTAGGAAAGTTGATGCAGAGGGAGAAGTTGAAACTACCGGGAATAGCTGAAACTGTCGGGAACTATTAGAATAACCTATGAAAGCTAATAGAGAGGGGAAAAGCTAGAACTACTAGGAACAATTGGAATTATCGAGAACTACGGAAAGCTGATGCAAAGGGCGGAAGTCAGAACTACCAGGAATAGCCAGAACTATGGGGAACTACTGGGAAAGCTACTGTGAAAGGCAGAAAAGGCTGACACAGTCCTTAGCGGTGACGCTAGGGTTTTTCATGGAGCAAATTGGATCTAAGGAGCTACGAGAGTGTTTATCTGGGGTTCCAGCTGGACCATCTATCTCTGAAAGAGAGCAGCATGCAAGGGACAACTAGCTAACATTGGTACAATTGTATGGTACTTAGTAGGAAGTAAACGAAGCATGAATGTTACAGCAAGCATGCAAGGGACAACAAACTAATATTGGGACAACACCATGATACTTAGTGAACCAAGGATGTATTGGTACAATAAGCAGGCAAGGGACAACTAGCATGAAACAAGAAGCATGTTAAGGACAACAAGCATCCTAAGGAAAATAAGCATGCAAAGGACAACAAGACAACACATAGGTCAGTATGGCAACATGGTGCAGCGATGGCACATAATGTAGTACAGTGATGGGTATAGTCATGATTAATGAAGCATAATGAGATGCATTATAGTGATGATGCGTGCAGCATGGTGTGGCACAGTGAGGTGCAAAATGATGACGAAATGCAACACAACGATAGTTGAAGGAGTCACCTTGGAGAATCAGTTGAAGCAACATGCCTCCAAGTGATTTCATGTATTATCTACTTAGAGATGACCTATGCTCTTATCTAGATAAGTCAAATTGTTCACTTATGTTGTAAATGTACTATCTCTCTCTCTCTCTGCTAAACTATTGAAGAACATATTAGAAGAATTGATCAAGGGTTTCCCCACGTTGGGGTTTGTCCCTGGCTAGTGCCACATCTTGTGTCCTCTTGTGTTGCCTTGTCTTTTGTGATTTATGTTTATGTTCTATCTGTAGTTTAATTTATTGCTAGTGTGATTGCTAATCCAGAAAAGATATTGAGGTAACTGTGGAAATTGAAATAAATTGCTCTAAGCATAGAAAATACCTAAAATTAACGAACATGCATCATAAGTGTACACAAGTCACACCATGCTCACTTATGGGTCAACAAGCGAGGAAGCCAGATGGAAACATCATGTATGGGCCAACAAATGAGAAAGTGAGATGGAAATCACCACTGCAAATCCAAGAAAGGAGGAGAATATGATTATGTCTTAAACAATTAAGAGGAAATCAAATGAGAGTGTGAAGGCCTAGGCATAGCTCATAGAAGTGGGTCGGTTATAACCCTTAGTGTTGACTCCCTAAAGCCAAGGAAGGAATTATACACTTGGAGAAAGGTTGTCCTACAACAACATAGGAGATAAATCACACTAGAAGGATGGTTGTATATAAGAATGGATGAATTCTATCACTACACAATCAAAGACATCACGTTCTAGTGAGACGGAAACATTTCAATGATTATGTAGTGCATGGTCTTGTGTGTATATCTCACTTCAAGCTAAATGTTATGGTCATGTTTCTTGTCTATGTTATCATGGAGGCATGTTGACACATCCCCAACCACATGGCCATGTGGTGTGGTGGTAAGCCCACACCCTCCTCTTTTACGATAAAAACAACCTATCCAAAATAAAAATAACAATGCACTAATTAAATATAATATTTCAATAAATATTTAAATAAAAAGAAAATA
>APFE031300097.1:30946-59599 GCA_000404065.3 Pinus taeda | reverse complement strand
TCATGATTGGATATCAAAGGTCCAAATATGCTCTGCTTTGACAAATGCAAAGATCTCATATTTCCCTAAGAAGGCAGTATCTGTATCATTTTTGATAAGAACTCAATTTTTGATGGGTGGTCCAACAGTCTAATCTGGATCATGCCATGTTTTCAATTTCCATGTTGTAGAATAGAGAATCATATCTGTCCAAACTGTTTAATCTTGGCAGATCAGTAGCTAGGTAGAGAAGCTTAAGGTTCCCAACTGCTAAATCTGAGACCTCGGAAGAGATAAGGGTTGTATTAGATAGGAGATGCAAGCAAAAAGCCAATGAAAAGAAAAGGCATTCAAAGGGTTTGCAAGTCCAAGTGCACCCTCCAAGAAGGAACAAAAAATGCTAGGAAAACTAGTTGGGTAGGTAGACGGGGTTGCAGAAATGGTGTCTCTTTCAAGATCAAAGTTGCTGAAGCATCTACAGATAGAGTAACACACTGGAGCATGACTAATTTCCTTGTTTTCATCTGTATTTCACTCATTACTAACAACCTTTCCCAAGATGCACAAAGCACAGAGATTTACATCTTTGAAGAATTCTTATGGCTTTAAGAAGCCACATTTCTTGTGTAAAAATCTTTTCATTTTGATCTACTCCTTATTTCAAGTTGTTTTTCAAAGAAAACTTGGTTGATCTAGCTGTTACTCATATGTTCCTCCATGCTAACAGCTAATTCTACTATTCTAGCTCCCTATAACCCCCTATCCCTATTATTATTATAAACACCATGGTGTATAAACCCCACAATGCATAAATATCCCCTCCCTGGCACTATAGCCATAGTATTCTATCCCTGGGACTTGAATGGACACCTGGTCAAGGTCAAGAACCCATGACTCACCTTTTGCTTCACCTCAGACCAGTTTCCCTACCCAAAGTGCCATTTTGCCTTGAAAAACCTTGAAAACCATGAGAAAACATTGAAAAACCTCCAAAAACCCATAAAATTACTCCAAGAAGCAGAAAACCTTATAAAATCACCCTTCCCCGCTTTATCCTAAGGTCCGGGGTCATTCACCTTATCATATTTCATAAACCTGGCTAAAACCCCTTTTTCCAAAGTTTTGCGCCTTCGGAAATATTATTGCCCGAAACTATATAAAATCCTTTGAATAGGCTTATTTTTTCTAATGTTGGCAGATATTAACATTTTGCCAGAAAAACCTTTGAAAATTCACCGAAAGGAATGTTTATGACCCGGAGGGTCCCGCCGTCCACGTCTACAAAACAAATATTTGTTTATTGCCCGCCTGCTGGTACATATTCTCCGTGCAGGTTGCTTGCCCGACGACCGTCAGATCGCGCCAGGTCCAGATCTATGGCGGAGATTGATTTCGGGCGATCCCGACGTCTGCACGTTAACCGAAGCTGCTGTTACCATTCGCGCAAGTTGGGCGCCCGACGACCGTCCGATCGCCCGCCTCCAGATCCACGGCTATTATCAATATCGGAAGGCCTTACGTGTCTGACAGATACCTTCCGATATCTGTCAGACGCTTACGTCAGGCCAGCATCAGCACGGGGGCATGCATCACATTACTATTGCATCGGAGCGATGCCTGACAGTTCGTCCGACATACAGGACCCCTTCCGATATGGCAACACCTGTCCCGTCAACATAAGCGCCCCGCTGCCGTGCACGTCACTGCCACACCTGCTCGCCTCACCTCTCATATCATGACACCTGTCCGCCACCTCACCTCCCCCATGGACCTATCGCTGACCGCCACGTCAGCCGATGACGTCATGATGATGTCACCCAACCCGGGCCCCATGACGACGACATGCTGACGTCATCCATAAAGCGCGCCAAAAAGGCAAAAAAACCATATTTTTGTCAATTTTCGCCATTTTTCGTAATTTTCTGAAATTAACTGTTCAAGCGCTCTGCATGCATTTTTACGACGCCCACGCCACCAGTCAACCTGCATCCATTTTCAACGCTCCCGGCGCGCAAAACCAGTTGAATTCTGCAGTCCAGACCTCTGTTTACCAGGTATTTCAGCCTCGTCCTCCTGTGACTGGTTTTAAGTGAATTTTCTGCAAAAAACCGCTTAAAAAACCATTAAAATCCAAAATTTCACCGGCAAACCAACTGCATTCTGCCCAATTTGGCTATTCAGAACCGAAATTTAGTTGTGAAAACCTCTGGGATCTGCGTTTTTTGCTAAAACCTATCCTGAGTCGCGCAATCGTGGTGTCCTGCATAAATCCGAAAACTGGTAAGGAGGTCTTTCTTCTACTGAAAGCCCTTTCAAAAGGCCTAGCATTGTCATTCTGACAGTTCACCATCCCTGTAAATCTTGGTCCCCATTAGAATTCATTGTTTTAGAGCAGCATTCTATATAAACATGGAGACCCCTGAAATACTCAATGTTACTCCTCTAAATGCTCCTCAGAGAGAGCAGGACTGGCAGGAGCTGGCAGATCTGGATTATCAGATCTCAGAAGACTCCAGAGAAGGACTCACCCCTCATCTTCAATTATTAAATGAATTCAGGGCCAAACACAGAGAAGGAACAGACATCTTGGGCATTTGGGAGTCTGCCCTGCCAACTTTTAAAATGCCTCGGGTCAAACAATTCCCTGATTTAATTTATCTTTGTGCCAGCCAATATGAGCCGTCACATAGGGCTGTAGTCAATTATAAAGGTGAGGTTGTGTTTTATACCACCCCTCAAGCTATCAGAGACATGGTGCAGTTCAAGTCCAACAAGACAATGGTTCCCCTATCCCTGCTGGATTTAATCAACCAAGGGAACAAGACACTAACAGAGGCAGAGATCCTGAGGTTCAACCAACTATTTGTGAGCAAAACAGATACAGTGCTACATCCTCCTATCTTTGATGGGTACCTTAATCAACTTGGGCTAGACCTGGCCCACATGGTGAGCTCAATTCTAGGATACAAATCAACGGAATATATAGAAGAAACTGTGCTGGTTATGATGTTAAGGTTTGTCCCTGGGAGGGCCCCCATTTGCTACAACTATGCCACTTATATCTCGGATCAAATTCATGGGCAGTTCCTGCACTTTCCTAGAGAGAGGTTGTTCAGATACTCCTCATATATCTATCATCTCATCTTATATTACCAATATGAAAAATTCTCCTTTGAAATCAAAAGGACTGATGCAGCAGGTGATCCAAGATCGGTAGTATATTGGAGCTCCATCTTTCATAGAGGCTCACCTTACACCTACTATGAGTTCATAGATGACTTCATCCATCCAGCCATGTCCCTACTTGTGACAGAACCTCCTCCAAGGCTCACTGAAGAAATGAAGAGGATACTGCAACTATCCTCTGCTTACAGCATAGGGGACTGGTATTTTTACCAGCATCACACAGTGATCAGAATGTATGGGTGTGAGCTAACACCATTCAGGCTACCCAGGTATGTGCCTATGAGGCTCTTTGCCTTGGAATATTTCAGACAGTTTGCCCATGTGGATTTGGTCCATTTTTCAGGAAGGGGCAAAAAGGCCCAACTCAAGGTCAAAAACCAACTCGGGCACATTGTGTTAAATAAAAGAGAAGGATGGAAGGAGGCCGAGAGAATGTTGGAAAACCGGGGCCTAACATATAGCTTCCCATGGAAACCATATGACCCCAATGGTTTCATATCCAAGAGAAGAATAAAATACAAACTAGCCGGTTATGAGCATCATAACATGATCCTCATAACGAGACATGCAAATCAGCCAAAATGGCAGAAAAACACTTTGATAGAGCCCCTGACCCAAGAAGAGCTAAATGACAGGGCTAGGAGATATTTATTAAAATTGGCTGACTTGGAGTATCCTTCTCAGGTACCTAACCTACCCAATCCTCAGACAACAGTGCCAGCAGCCTCAACAGCAGCACAGGAAGGAACAACACAAACTCCAAAGCAGGGGCAGGACAAAGGAAAGGGCAAGATGGTGGAAGAAACAGAGGATCAACAGGGACGAAAGCAAGTAGGCCAACAGGGCCAGCAAGAGCAACAGCAACAAAATCAGCAAGAAACTGATCAACAGGATCAGGAACAGCAAAAAGGCGAAAGCCAGGCAGCCACCCAAGAAAAAACAACTAGCATGGCACCTCCTAGACAAGATGCTAGGGTTGACCCTTCAAACCTCCAAACCCCTCTAAGGGAGGACATCAGTAGGAAGAGAGATAGGGAGACACCTCTCACAGAAGGACCAGAGAAAAGACAAAGGCTAAATCCATTTGGAGAAGAGGAAGTGCAAAGCTTTGAGGCCTCTGCCAGCTCACTACAACAAGAGGAAGATAGGACAGCACTTGGGGAGGTCAGCTCCCCAGGGCAAGATAAAAGCAGAGGTGCAGGCATCAAAGACTTCTTTAAGGATGCCAAAAGGAGGAGTGAGCCACTGAAAATCAAGCTATACAATTATCTATTAAACATGGCCCCATCAAACCAACAGAGGCTTATGTCTGCCTATGATGTACAAGCAGCCAAATTAACTTTGAGTCATTTTACTCCCACAGAGCAGCAGCCTCAATCAGCTGCAGACTACATAAGGACAAACCTAGAAGTCCTTGCAAGAGACATCCACCCTATGGACCAGATTGAGCTCCATAAGCAAACAGGTGAGATGGTCTATGCTACCCTGGCAGACAAGACCTTGGTGAATTACAGGCTGCAGAACAGTTTGAACAACACAGCATCACAACTCGAGTTGGAAAGGGCATCCTCTCAAGCCAAGGACAACAGAATCAAGGCCCTGGAAGACATTATCATAGAATTTGGGCATGATCCCAATGATGTTAAGGCAATTCAGGAAGTCCTTAAGCTAAGGGATGCAGATGTAGCAGCAAACAAGAAGAGAATTAAGATCCCACCAACTATACATCCGCAAACAGATGAAGTGGCCCAACAAAGAAGAGACAAGGATATCACTGCACTGCTCATGCAATTGTATAAGGAGCTGCTGGACACCCAACAAAGGCTGCTGGATACAGAGAATACCCTAGAAGCAGCTATACAAAGGGGAGAACAGGGGCAATCTTCTAAGGCACCCACAGAGATAATAAACCTTGAGGAGACCCCAAAAGAGGACATCCCTCCAAGGCAGGCAGCAGAAACAGTTCCAGCCACAACAACTCCAGCCACAACAGAAGTGTCCGCAACAGAGCCATCCACTACAGCAACACCAAAAGAACAGGCCGAGAGCCTAGATATGCAGAAGTTGAGACAGGAAATTCAAGTGCTAGAAGCTCAAATGACAGAGCTAAACAAAGCCAAAGAGAGCTTAGCAAAACTAGAGGAAAAATATGATAAGTCTAAGCAGAACGTGGCTGAAAGGGAGAGGGAAGTAAAAGCCCTGAAAAAGACTATTGCAGAGCTGGAAAAGCAGCTCAGTTTTGACAAAGTAACAGCATAAATCAAGCAGGTGATATGGACTGCCATTGGGCAAGCAATCTCTAACCAGTGGGAGTACATTGTTGCCATGTATGAGCAGATAGGACTTATTGGCAAGGCTAAGAAGGAACTGTACAGGGCAAGAAATGACCTGGGCAATATGGCAGACCTTGCCCCAAAGATGATAGAAGTCTTGAATTATAGGAATAGTTCTCAGTTAATCCAGATGGGAATTGCTAACAGAACGGAAACTATTTCCATAATCAAGAGGACTACAACCTTGAAGAGCCTAATTCAAACGCTGGACAGAAGGGTACATGATATGCAAGCAGATATAACCAAGTTCCAGAATAGGTTCACAGCACTGCAGGACAAAGGGCTCCCCAGTTTAGAAGAATCAGGAAAGCTTCTCTCCTATGAGAAGTACATCAAAAGACTAAGCACCTTTTCAGCCATGCAGATTGCTGAGGCTTCTGGGTCATCTACAGCAGGCCCATTAACAGGACAAGCTCTGTTTAATAAATTAGATAATTTGTTCTTTATTAAAAACGAGGTAGCACATTTATTTGATAAACCTCCCGATTTTTATAAGTACACTGAAGCTGATGAGACCGTGGGGTCGATTTTGAAGCATCAGCTTCCTCATCCAGATAATTGGCAGGACTTGGTAAAGCTACTTTTGAATCAAGGATGAAGAAGAAAACACTTTTTGCAGCAATACAGTCAATATTGCACCTACAGGTGGACAAAGCCACGACAGCAAGCATAAAGACACTGAGCCAACTCAGCACAGGTACTCAGCATCAGCAACAACATCAGCAGGTATAGGTGGCAGGGCCAAGAAAGATACAGAAAATCAGAAGTAGCAAAGCACTTCAATGCTCCATTTATGAAAAAGCCGCGTAATTAACTCCGCAGTACTCAAAGGTCAAAAAGTTATCTTGTCAGGAGTTAATAACTTTAAAAGAAACATTTACACTTGTAATAACTTCTGATCTACTTTCTCTGTACAAGTGTAAGAGATTTTTTCCTCTCAGACGACTCCATTCCTGAGATATTTTTGTATGTGAAACTCTATATATTGACCCTCGCATTAGTTTAGAAGGGTTGGACTCCGGATGTAAGAATTTCTTCTGTGATATTCTCTGTAACTTTGATATTGTATACCTTTCAGACAGTTTAATACAAAGGCAGTGGGATTTCTTCAATGATGTGTTGTCTCTTGGTCTCTTGATGGTGTGTGGCTCAAAGTTGCAGGATTCTTGTTCATTACATATAAGTTTTCTCATGGCTCCTTATTTTACATATGTTTCCTGTTATTCCATATGTTTCTCATGTTTTCTATATGTTTGAGCTCTAGATAGCAAGGAAAAAGGATAGTATCAGGACTTAGTCATTGACTACCCTGACCTCAATCTGAACTATCTCTTATGTTTTCTTCTGATAAGGTGTTTTAAAGCGTAATTCTTAACTGCTACCTTTAAATAACCATATCATCACTGTGTATTGTTGTTTTAGGAATTCAAATCATTGCTCCTAGATAACAAGACTCGTTCACAAATATACAGCTTAAGTAACGAAATCTTAATTTCTCATTGCTAGTTGTATTCACCTCATTCTCAATATTCACAATTTGTTTCATGGAATGCACACAGGCCCTGTAGTTTTTCCTCCTCACCCAAATCAAGATTTCAAGAGAAAACAGTCCTAGACCCCATTGCCCAATGGATTAATCTTCCCTGCTGATATACTTTAAAGGAATCAGAAGCATCCTCCCAACCAAATACACAAAAACAATCAAAAAATCATCTCATAACTAGCCTAAAACCCTCACTGAAAGCAGTGAAAAACCTGATAGAGAGAGCCCTCTCTGACTGCAGCTGGGCTAGAAGCTGTAGCCCAAAGATTGGTTAGTGGTTACCCCGGCCGTATTCTCATAGGAGTCAAAGAGAACAACCTGGGTGTTAACAGAACCCACCAATGAAACTAGAATTGATCATTTTTTCCCAAAACTTCCGGTTCAAGAAAAAACCAATCAAACTAGATAGTTTGACCAATTTTTTACCATTGAAGCCCCAACACCAGAAAGATGAAAAAATAAACCTACAAAAAATCCTAAAACTGCCATAAACTGATTTCCTATCTATTTAACCATTGCCCCTATATTTTCTTCACAACCTTCTCATTTATCATTTGAGAATGAAAGAGCATTGATTCAAGAATATTCTTGTTTTGATTCATAGTGCTTCTCAAACTAATTGAGAAAGTCTCGTCCGACGATTTGGAGCACTAAAGATTTGATTACGGAGTTTCTTTGATCTATTACTAAACCTTATTTGGATTAAGACTTTGAGTATTGATTTGAATATTTGATTGGGGTGCTTCTCGTGTTTTTGGTAATGTTCTAAATATCATGTTAGCAAAAATATCACCAAGAATCAGGAAAAAAAATATTGAAAACATTAGGAAAATATCACAAAATATACGCAAATTTACAAATTATTCGAAGACACAAATAATTGATTTTATGCCCCTCCATGGATGAGTAGGGAAAATAATTTCATCCATCTCATGGTAATATCGAGATATTTACAATATTCTCATGTTATTTTCAAGAATGAAAACACTGCACAATTTATCAACAATAATATCATTATGAGGTAAAATTTGTGACATAGGAATAATACCAGGACCATGATAATCACAATGCTTACAACACTAGTTTTTGGAGCTTCTCTTTTGCTGATTCGAGATGTTGATTCAATATATTCCTGCAATTTATTTAGATCTTCTCCTGGAACTGATTCAGTGTGAATACTTGGAACTTGTATAGGTATTTACATATATTCTTCAAACCCTATTTCTCTTAAGAGAGTTTGTTAAAAGAATGTAGAAATTAAATGTAAGGCTTTATTTGCAAATTATTTATGTGGTAGAAAAAATGCCATGGATCCCAAACATAAAAGGGATCCTACATGGAACCATTCCCAAATAGTTGGGGATGAAATGGTATGCAACTATTATCCCATGGAAATTGGTGGGGCAGTGGTTATACGTAGACTGAGAGTCGAAACAACACCTAGAAAATTTACTAGGGAAAATTCAATATTTATCTAAAACTCAACCAAATTATAATATGACATGTAAGCTGCCATTGAAAGCTATAACACGAAGAAAAATATATGCAAGAAGAAATAGGAAGAAATGGGGGTGAACATGATAATGAAAACCATAGTTTTGAAGACTCCACTACTCTTCCTGCAAGGGATACCTTTAGAATCCCAATCCATCCAAAACATGAGGATGATTATGGCACAAAGAACACAATCCTAACAAGCACAGAGGTGACTCAATCTTCGTATCCAACAGGCAACAACACCCTTAGTTCGTATCCCACCATTGATAACAGATGGAGAAAGTTGCTTGGTAATGCATGACTAGATGGTTATATGATGCAAAGATAAATTACAATCTAAGTTCGACATGATACATATAGGGATCTGGACACAGATTTGCCAAACTTTTGAAAAGCCAGGATCAAGATACAGTAGGAAAATGGCAAGTAAAAAAATATTTTGTAATATATATAAAGAGAGACAATTAAAAAAAACAGTCAATAATCAAAACTAATCAGGAATGACAAGAGTAAAAGTACAATTTTATAGCCAAAACCAAAAAGGAAAATTCTAATGCATGTTACTATTAGCCATCCATGTATTATAACTGATAATTTGATATGTCATAACCACCATTGACTATTGATAATTTTGAAGACCATATCGGCATGAGAACATCACAATTCATAATAAAAAAATTGTAAGAAACATCCACATGTCCATATCAACAGTGAATATAGGGGTGTCTTGAAGACTATGGCAATACTAAATAACAGTGTTAGTTGAGTGACCAAAATCGTAGCAGATAATAGTAGAATAGACATTGAGAACAAACCTTGAACATGATGATAGATCAAACCATTTCAAACCTTGAAATTGTACAAAACATTACATAAAATTATTGGCCTCTAGTTTCTCACCATATCCCTTTCTATTCCTTTAAGAATAAGCTTGATCAAATTTTCATTTCCCTGCTCCCCCTTGTGTCTATTTCAAAGGATTTTCAATACACCCCAAGGAAACACTTACATGAATTCAAGACATTTCTAGCCATTGAAATGGTAATTATAACAAAACAACCCAACATCAAAGCGATTCCCTATAGCAGAAACTAACATTAAAAATTTAACAAATAAATGCGCACAAAACTTCACATTTAGCTTCAGTGTCACTGCAATTCATTTTTAAGTTAGGCTGATTCTTCTCTTTTAATCAATGCAACAAAGGTATTGAGTTTAAACTTTAAAGGCATGCCCTTATATCAAATTATACACAAAAATTGTCAGAACAAAGCCCAAATGTTGGCTACAAACATCATCTCTAAACAAAAAACCATAGCAATACGATGAGTTTTGATATCAACAAAATTGTGAATTGTATAATTTGAAAATCCAACACCTCTGAATTGATATTAGCCTAGGCAAATGCAATTGCTCACCAAGCCAATCAATGCATGATAAAAAATAATTGTTTGCCACTCAATGAAATGCATCTAAACTCCATGTTAACTAGTAGAACATCAATAAAATATGATATCATGATGATATAGATTCTATAACTAATAAATTCCCAAAAAATTCTAATGATATAACATAATATCCTTAGTCCAAGTGGCTCCTATATTACAGAAAACATTAACTGAACCAAGCATTAACATGGGAAAACAAAAAAATATGGAGTAAAAATAAATTAAAGTGTCATATCAAAGTTAACCATAATTATTCAGCTATATATCGAATAAATATCATATGATACTTACTTAGGGAGCACCACCAAAAATATCATCTGGAGTAGACATACAAATCAAAACCAAGTCAACATCCTCTCGCTTGACTTTCACCATTTCATGGGCTCTTCTAGATGACTCTACATCTAAACCAATTAGTGTCTCATCATTTGCAAAACAAAGTGATCTTGATAATGTTTTATTCCATGTAAGTGAGGAGGTTTTGGCATGTCTTTTATTAGTATCCACAAAAAAATATTAATTCTAGACTTTCCTTCATCTATTCCTTCCTTTGAGTACAATTACCAAATCCCCGTTCTTACACAGTAAGCCTTATTTCCTTCTATATGCAAGAGTTTGTAATTAAGTGTTCCTTGTAGTGAGTCTCCCTATTTGTTCATTAAATATATGATCTAGTACTACTCAAAGTCTCAATATGTAGGGAAAATATGTTTTCAACTTATAGAACTTTAAATGGTCATTCTAGTTAAAATACCTTGAACAACTTTGTAGTCTTTGTTGTTTCTAAGGCCTTTGGGATTGAACATACAATACCAAGCCCCCTTGGCTAGGGATAAGATTTCCTAATAGCATGTTAGGTATATATCCACTCATGTTCCCAATATCAACATCAAAGTTGAGGTTCCTCGTTTGACTAATCCACAAACACTGAAATGATTTGATTTCCTAGTGACAATGTGTTTATAACAACACTTTCCCAATAACTATAAAACTTGAATATAGAATTTTGGTAGCTTCCTAAAATAGAACTTGTTAGCAATTTGGAATTCCAACATCTCTATCCACTTTCTTAATATAACAAATAGTATTTTCTAGCAAGAAATCATAAAAAATGTATATTTACATAAAATCTTTGGAGGCTTTCTAGCATTAGCTACAAAAGTAATCAACAAAAAATATTTTACAATAGCTCTAGTCATCATCAAATAAGTAAATGACACTTGGAGTTTTGCTATAGTGATCCATAGAATTATACTTTGGTTGTTTTGTAACTAGAAGGAATGAAGGTAGCATTTAAAATTTTGGGGCACAAGAAGTTGCTTCTGTTATCAGGAAAATATGATTAGATGCCTTATTTCCACAATCAGATGATCTTCCAACATCACCATTATTTTAAAAGAAAACACCTTCCCATTTGGCCTGTTACACGTCAGTGCTAATGGAATTTTCTACAAGACTACTTCTACTGGTTTGTTGTAAATTAGAAGATGAAAGATGGGGCATGCATAATGTTTTTCTAGGCATGCCACCAATAGGAATTGAAATGGAGACTGTAAATTTGCCACTGTAGTCTTAGTATCACCTTTTTTACCTACTTCCATGACACCACTAGCACTAACCATAGTCAAGTTTGCATACTGAGCGTTTTCCAAAGAAAATCAATTGCGCAAAAGGGAACTTAACTCGCTTTGGTGTAACGCATTACAAACCAAAATCAATGATCCATAATTCAAGCTTTTGTTTAGCAGAACTACCAAAGTTACCAATATCGTCATGTCGTAATCTTTGAGAGGTGAGAGAGTTCATATTGGGAAACATCTAATTTGATATTATTGCTCCAATATTCCTTACCTTACAGTCTTCATTCAATCACAACTCCACCTACAACAATTAACCGTTCACATGCCAAATGTTTCCACTTGATATGTAAGGGATGGGAAGATTGTGGGGTGAGGAATTTACTTGTGATGCTTGTCCAAGTTGAGTATTTTTCAAAATTAGGCATTAGTTAAACCTTTGAGAAGGGACCTGTGAACCTAGAAACAAATTAAAATCCAAATGTTGTTCCAATGAGGATTAGTGAGTGAAGCAATTATTGTGCCTTTCTTATGTTGTAGTTAACATTAAAAGTCAAGTTTGGCATGAATAATTAAATTGGTTTTGCCAAAGGTTCTCCAGAAATAGTGTACATGGAATAGATCCATACCATGACCTAGTGTGCTAAAAGTGTGCTTTCTCCAAAATAAATACCCATGTATGTAATAAAGCATGACAACACTCAAAACATGAAATCAACCAACAAATAAAAGAAATGGACTTGGGCAGAAAGAAATAGCATCACCTTCATTATTTAGCTACTTATATTTATTTGAATTTAACTTGTGACATTATTTATCTAAAAATGAATCAAAATCATCATTAGTATTAAATTCATACAACACAAACTTTCGATATCCCACTGACATCTACGTTTTTGTTGCCATGCCTGAAAACCATGGAGTTTCCTATCTACAGTAGAATAAGATGTGTGCCTTCTTCTCAAGAACACATTCCTTATTAACCACTGTTACCTGATAGAAACCAAAGAGAAAACACAATATCAGCGTACTCAAAATCCCGTACCGAAATATAATCATAACTTAGAAAATAAGTCTAAAATATGTTCTTAATTAATAAACTTTTTATTTGGAAATATTTTTTCTTTATATTTAAAAAATACTATGTTGTACAACACTTTTCTAGGCAATTATATCATAGCATATGTCACACAGTAGAAATCTACTGTAGCTAATGTAAATAGACAAATTTTCTCAAGAAAATAGATTTAGAAAAAAACTTTGAAAACTATAAGTTGTCATCATGCAAGTTGTGCAAGCTATCCAAGTAGCCATTATTTCTGAATGGTTAATGTTTCAGCCCTAACAGTTATTGTGACAACCACTATGAGCTAATCAATATAGAATCTAATTATGTATTCGTGTGTGTAAGATTATAGTGACAACAAGGTAAAAATACAAAACACTTGAAAGGATATGTCAAATACTTAAGAAGATTTTATTTTACATATAAATAGAAAGGTATAAAAGCATGTTTAACAATAGAAAGGGATTAATAAATATGGGATGTACTATAGTCAAAGTAGTGAGACTTTTGTAAACGTAATTTAATTTGAAAGGCTAAAAAGGATGTCTGCCTGTAACAACACAACACCAGCTCCCTCCCCAAAACGAACGCGGGAGATCCGGTTTGTCCAATCAACATATCTAGAAAGAGTATCTCCTCCAATAACCAAAACATGTTTGAATCCACCGCCTGTCATTGTTCCAAGAATAATAACCATAATTAAATGAATTATACAAAAAAATTGGATTTACTAGCAATCAGAATAGACACAACAACTCACCTTTTAGGACACATGTAGTTGTTACAAGACCCAACACGAAGCCATTACAAGAAGTTGTAATGTTGAAACCCAAGCCTTTTATACAACCGCCTCACTTTGCACCTAATATCAAAATTGTATTTTTTTCTAATATAGAATCATGAGGATGACTAATTAATGCAAAATCTTACAGAAAAATATCTAAAATCTACACGTAGCAAACTGTATTTGTTAAAATTATAGAAATCGACACAAAAAATACCAATTTAATATTGTCAGGGAAAAAAAGGTTATGTCCTAAACAAATAGGTTGTCAACATGCAAAAACTTAATCCTAACATTAACATGAAATAAAAAAAAATGGATCTTTTGAGACTCAAAAAATAAAATATTTTATAGACCCTTGGTTGAATCCCATTTAAAAACTGGAAAAATTATATATTTCCCTAAAATCAATAGATGAACAATAATTAATATCAATTAATTTTCATTTGGATATCACGAGGCAATCCACTTTGTGGTGGCTACCACATTCAATTTTCATTCAGACCCAATGGGAAAGTAGTTGCAAAAAGATGTTCATATACCAACATAATTATCGATATAGATGGAATACTTTCTTGTACAATTTTATTACATATGTGAGAAGAAAATACTACTAATAGAGAACTAGCAATCGTTTAAAAACATAATACACACATGCACACAAGAACAAGTTTTGAAGACACAAAATCATGCAAGATATTAGAAAATGTATCCCAATGAGAAACTCTTATAGTGAAGTTCTTTGATTAAATCTATGTAAACACATTTGAAATTGGTTGCTACCTTGCAAAGTAACAAATGTAGCCTGAGTCACAAGGCCCACAACATTGAACTAAGCTCATTTGTTGACAATTCAAAGCATTAAATCTAACTATTGACTAAAGTGTGTTTTACTAACCACGGGACATGTGGGTTAGAGGACCATCAAATTCTACAAAATGATTAAAATAGAATCAGTTTAACTGGGATATTTCATATGTTGTGTCGGTTAGTCTAGTTAGTCATGAAAAATATGCTCACTTTCTCGTCTTGGTTATGGTCTACTTCTAGTTTGTCTGTGTTCTAACCTCAATCTGGCATCAATTGTTTCAACCATTTGTAACTTTTTGTCTTCATGCAGTATGAAAAAAGGTTTTCAATACCTTTTTAAATCAAATAGGGCATGTCTAGATCACCATATATAAAGTTCTATAAATCTTATAGAAATTTATATACGGTTGTATATACATGCCCTATTTGATCTGCAAAGGTATTGAAAACCTCTTTCGATATGCTGGTAAGTGGAAACTCTTATCTATGAGGGTTTCACTATCCAGGCTAACATTCAGCTTTAAAAAAGGGGGGTCTCCTTAGGAAATGAAAAAACAATTACAAGCTTCTTTTATATACATCCTATAGGTTATTTCCTTAATGATTTTTTGATCGAATTTTGAACTGCTGTGAGACTCAACTCAAACAAATTCATGAATAGGTGGCTAAATGGTAAATACAGGTATCCTCCACAAGGATAGAGGATATTGGTAGTGATGTTGTTATAAAAAATTATCTTAAGTTGCTAAGAAGACAACTAATAAAATATGGAAAATAGGGATGCTTAGCATGTGGAAAATAGGGATGCTTTGCATATATTATGACAAGGAACTATAAACTAATTGCAAGGAATAACATACTAAAATATGATAGAATGATCATATTTAACTCATATATTTTCAAACAAGAGGCACAATCTCATTCAAAAAGAAGAAGGATTTTCACAAAGCAATACAAACTATTTTTGAGAAGCAACAGACTAAACTAGGATAACAATCATATGCTTTAAATCAAAAATTTGCACAACATGTACATATTCCTCTGTATGCTACAAAAGAATTTTTATAAGAGAAATTATATACAAGACCTACCCTATATAATAGAAATTATATACAATAACGTCCCTGAAATTTTCTAGGAATGTCTTAAGTATGGCCAGCAAGTCCCTTCATCCCCAATGAAATCCATTGAACAAAGGGACATTTCCTTACTCTCCAACAAACCCGAATAGTGGGTATGACATTTTTGTTTTCTTTTTTCTAGGGGAGGATACAAGAATAGCAAAGGATAATTTGAAGCATTCTATCATCAAATTGTAGTTAACATCTTTAGATCCATGTTTAGCGCAGTGTTGCTGAAATTTGAAAATGGACAATCCAAACTAGAAGCAACTAGTTCTCGTATTGCTTTGAGAATTTCTAGTCAGAAACCACCCATGAAACTAGAATTGATCATTTTTTTCCCAAAACTTCCAGTTCAAGAAAAAACCAATCAAACTAGATAGTTGACCAATTTTGTACCATTGCCACCCCAACACCAAAGAAAAGGAAAAAATAAGCCTACAAAAATGCCAAAACTGCCATAAACCTCATTTCTTGTCTGTTTAATCATTCCCCCTATATTTTCTTCACAACCTTCTCATTGATCATTTGAGAATCAAATAGCATTGATTAAACAATATTCTTGTGTTGATTCATAGTGTTTCTCAATATAATTGAGAGAGTTTCATCTGATGATTTGGAGCACTAAAGATTCGATTGGTGTGCTTCTTGTGTTTTTTAATGTTGTAAATATCATGTCAGCAAAAATATGACCAAGAATCAGGAAAAAAATATTGACAACATCAGGAAAATATCGCAAAATACAAGCAAATTTAGAAAATACAAAATTATTCAAAGAAACAAATAATTGAGTTTATGCCCCTCCATCGATGAGTAGGGAAAATAATTTCATGCATCTCATGATAAAATCGAGATATTTACAGTATTCTCATGTTATTTTCGAGAATTAATTCACTGCATAGTTTATTGGCAATAATATCGATCTGGGGTAAAATTTGTGACATTGCAATAATACCAAGACCATCATAATCACAATGTTTGCAACACTAGTTTTTGGAGCTACTCTTTTGCTAATTTGAGATGTTGATTCAATCTATTCCTGCAATTGGTTTAGATCTACTCCTAGAACTGATTCAGTGTGAATACTTGGAACTTGTACAAGTATTTACATATATTCTTCAAACCCTATTTCTCCTAAGAGGGTTCGTTAAAAGAATCTAGAAATTAAATGTAAGGATCTATTTGCAAATTATTTATGTGGTAGAAAAAATGCCATGCTCCCAAACATAAAAATGATCCTACATGGAACCTTTGCCAAATAGTTGGGCTGAAATGGTATGCAACTATTGTCCCATGGAAATTGGTGGGGCAGTGGTTATACGTAGACTGAGAGTTCAAAGAACACCTAGAAAATATACTAGGGAAAATTCAATATTTATCTAAAAAATCAGCCAAATTATAATCTAACATGCAAGCTACTATTGAAAGCTATAGCTTATAACACGAGGAAAAATATATGCAAGAAGAAATAGGAAGAAATGGAAGTGAACATGATAATGAAAACAATAGTTTCGAAGACTCCACTACTCATCTTGCTAGGGATACCTTTAGAATCCCAATCCATCCAAAACATGAGGGTGATTATGGCAGAAAGAAGACAATGCTAACAAGCAAAGAGTTGACTCAATCTTTTTATCCAATAGGAAACAACACCCTTAGTTCATATCCCACCATTGATAACAAATGGAGAAAGTTGCTTGGGAATGCATCACTAGTTGGTGACATGATGCAAAGATAGATTACAATCTATGTTCAACGGGATATAGATAGGGATTTGGACACAGATTTGCCAATTTTTTTAAAATCAAGGATCAAGATACAGTAGCAAAATGGAAAGTAAAAAAAAAATTGTAATATATATAAAGAGAGACAATTAAAAAAAACAGTCAATAATCAAAACTATTGAAGAATGATAAGAGTAAAAGTACAATTTTATAGCCAAAACCAAGAAAGAAAAATCTAATGCATGTTACTATTAGCCATCCATGTATTATAATTGATAATTTGATATGTCATAACCATCGTTGACTATTGATAATTTTTAAGACCATCTCAGCATGACAACATCGCAATTCATAATAAAAATTTTGTAAGCAACATCCACATGTCCTTATCAACATTGAATAAAGGGGTGCCTTGAAGACTATGGCAAGACTAAATAAAAATGTTAGTGAAGTGACCAAAATCGTAGTAGATAAGGGTAGAATAGACATTGAGAAAAAATATTGAACATGATGATAGATAAAACCTTCTCAAACCTTTATATTGTATAAAATATTACATAAAATGATTGGCCTTCAGTTTCTCATCGTATCCCTTTCTATTCCTTTAAGAATAACCTTGATCAAATTCGCATTTACCTGCTCCCGCATGTGCCTATTTCAAATGGTTTTCAACACACACCAAGGAAACACTAACATGAATTCAAGACACATTTCTAGCCATTGAAATGGTAATTATAACAAAACAACTCAACATCAAAGCGATTCCCTATAGCAGAAACTATCATTAACAAGTTAACAAATAAATGCACACAGAACTTCACATTTAACTTCAATGTCACTACAACTGATTTTTAAGTTAGGTGGATTCTTCTCTTTTAATCAATGCAACAAAGGTAATGAGTTTAAACTTTAAAGGCATAACCTTATATCAAATTATACACAAAAATTGTCACAACAAATCCCAAATGTTGGCTACAAACATCATCTCAAAACAAAAAACCGTAGCAATACGAGGAGTTTTGATATCAACAAAATTGTGAATTGTATATTTTGAAAATCCAACACCTACGAATTGATATTAGCCTAGACAAATGCAATTGCTCACCAAGCCAAGCAATGCATGATAAAAAATAATTGTTTTCCACTCATTGAAATGCATATAAACTCCATGTTATCTAGTAGAGCATCAATAAAATATGATACCATCATGATATAGATTCTATAACTAATAAATTCCCTAAAAATTCTAACGATATAACATAATATCTCTAGTCAAAGTAGCTCCCATATTACGGAAAACATTAACTCAAACAATTTGAACCAAGCAGAAACATGGGAAAACAAAAAAATATGGAGTGCAAATACATTAAAGTGTCATAACAAGTTAATGATAATTATGAAGCTATAGATTGAATAAATATCATATGATACTTACTTAGGGAGCACCACCAAAAATATCATCTGGAGTAGACATACACATCAAAACCAGTCAACATCCTTTTTCTTGACTTCCACCATTTCAAGGGCTCTTCTAGATGACTCTACATCTAAACCAATTAGTGTCTCATCACTTGCAAAACAAAGTGATCTTAATGATGTTTTATTCCATGTAAGTGAGGAGGTTTTGGCATGCCTTTTTTTAGTATCCACAAAAAAATATTAATTCTAGACTTTCCTTCATTTATTCCTTCCTTTGAGTACAATTATTAAATCCCCATTCTTACACAATAAGCCTTATTTCCTTCCATATGCAAGATTTCCTAATTAAGTGTTCCTTGTAATGATGCTCCCTAATTCCTCATTAAATATAAGATATAGTACTACTTGGAGTCTCAATATGTAGGGAAAACATGTTTTCAACTTATAGAACTTTAAATGGTCATTATAGTTAAAATAATGTGAAAAACTTTGTAGTCTTTGTTGTTTCTAATTCCTTTGGGATTGAACATACAATACCAAGCCCCCTTGGCTAGGGATAAGCTTTCCTAACAACATGTTAGTGCTATATCCACTGATGTTCCCAATATCAACATCAAAGTTGAGGTTCCTTGTTTGATTAATCCACAAACACTGAAATGATTTGGTTTCCTACTGATAATTTGTTTGTAGCAACACTCTCCCAATAACTATAAAACTTGAATATAGAATTTTGGTAGCTTCCTAACATAGAACTTGTTAGAAATTTGGAATTCCAACATCTCTATCCACTTTCTTAAGATAACAAATAGAATTTTCTAACAAGCAATCACAAAAATGTATATTTCCATAAAATCTTTGGAGGCTTTCTAGCATTAGCTACAAAAGTAATCAACAACAAATATTTTACAATAGCTCTAGTCATCATCAAATAAGTAAATGATATGTGGAGTGTTACTATAGTGATCCACATAATTAGGACTTGGTTATGTTGTAACTAGAAGGAGTGAAGGTGAAACTTAAAATTGTGGGGCACAAGAAGTTTCTTCTGTTATCAGGAAAATATGATTAGATGCATTATTTCCATAATCAGATGATCCTCGAACACCACCATTATTTTCAAATAAAACACCTTCTTATTTGGCCTGTTGCATGTCAGTGCTAATGAAATTTTCTACAAGACTATTGCTACTGGTTGTTACAAATTAGAAGATGAAAAATGGGTCATGCATAGTGTTTTTCTAGGCATGCCACCAATGGGAATGGAAATGGAGACTATAAATTTCCCATTGAAATCTTAGTAAGACCTTTTGTGCTTACTTCCATGACACCACTGACACTAACCATAGTTAAGTTTGCACCCTGAGCATTTTCCAAAGAAAATCAATTCCGCAAAATAGAACTTAATTGGCTTCGGTGAAATGCATTACAACCCAGAATCAATCATCCATAATTCAATATTCTGTTTGGAAGAACTACCACAGTGACCAATATCATCATTTCGTACACTTTGAGAGGTGAGAGAGTTCATATTGGGAAACATCTAATTTGATATTATTGCTCCAATATTCCTTACCTTGCAGTATTGTTTCAATCACAACTCCACCTACAATAATTAAGCCTTCACATGTCAAATGTTTCTACTTGATATGTAATGGATGGGAAGATTGTGGGGTAAGGAGTTTCCTTGTGATGCTTGTCCAAGTTGAGTATTTTTCAACATCGGGCATTAATTAGACCTTTGAGTAGGGACTTGTGAACCTAGAAACAATTGAAAAGCCAAATGTTGTTCCCATGAGGATTAGTGAGTGAAGAAATTATTGTGCCTTTATTATGTTGTAGTTAACATTAAAAGTCAAGTTAGGCTTGAATAATTGAATTGTTTTTGCCAAAGGTTCTCAATAAACAGTGCACATGGAATAGATCCAAACCATGACCTAGTGCACTAAAAGTTTGCTTTATCCCAAATAAGTAGCCATGTATGTAATAAATGTGTAAAATTCCACCTCGGAAATCAATGTTAGAAGTACTAGACTAGAAAGACAAATAGCTTGTTGTTCCTCCATATAGAAAATGACTCTAGAAAATGGATTTTATTCTTTGTGGTGAATGGATCTCAAATTCAAAAGAGTTCCAACCATACCAATTAGCATGAATAGCCATGCATAACCTTGAAACTGCACTATTATGCTTATTATGTCATTCACGTATTTCAGATATCAAACCACTATGCCACTTGTTAGCTTACCATGAATTCTGAGGGTATGCTAAAGCTGTCTTTGAAAATCACTTGTGGGGGTTGAGCCCAATAGTTGGCTACTAGATAATCCCTATAAATTAAAACTTGGTACACATGGTTTGTTTCCTACAAGCATTTATCAAATTGAACAATGAAAGGGTAGAAGACTACTATGTATTACATATAACATAATGCCCTTGTTGACGCGTATGGGCTCAAACTCCAGTAAATAACTATTGGTGGGCTCTAAGAGAATCACACAGCCCAACTCCTTTATAATTATTAACATCACCAGTTTTTTAGATTATTCTAGTCCAATCTAACCCTTGACCAATTTCAATACCAATTCCAACTTCAAAAAAATTATATGTTTGTCTTGATCAATAGATTTGTTGTACAGTTCCTTGAAGCCAATCAAATATTACATAGCACATATCTGCTTAAATCTCATGGATCTTCTAAGAATTATATATTTTTGTTAGTATTAAACTAATATAAATGAAAAGATTTGTATATACATAGGCGTTATGAACGAATAATCTTTGAAAGGAATCCACATTATTGTTACCTTGACTCTAGGGGGGTGTATTTTAAAAATTTGGCAAGGTCTTGAAAGCTTCATTGTTGGCTGAATGATATTTGTTTTCTTTAAATTTGGATATTGGTTTATTTCTCATATTGTTGAAACCTTCAAGAATAGTCATGTGAATATATCCACACGAGAGAATGTTGTAAATGACACTCCAAACCTTATGTCATAGAAAGATAGTGGAATTCATGCCATTAGGCTCATGCTTTCCTTTCCAGAATCCATTGGAGACACAAGAATAAAACTCAACCAGGACATGCATATAAATTATGTTTGATCAAATGGATTCCACCCAATACCATGCGCCAAAAAATGGTGAAACCCCAAGGATGATACTCAACCAAGATTTTCATATAAATGATGTTTGATCAGATAGATTCCATAAATTAGCATGCATTAGACAATGGTGAAATCCCAAGGTTGTTGTAAGAGTTACACCCTATCTTCAAGTTTCGCATGTATAGAATGAGAATATCACTAATTACTTAGGTTGAGCGATCCAAAATGGTTTTTTGGTAAAGTCAAAGTGGCTAGGTAGATTTAGCACTCTTTCGACTAAGGTTTAATGTTATTGAACTAAAGCCATGATACCACAAGCTTGACTCATAAAGCTCTAGCAGATAAGAGATGTGGAAGGGTAGTCAACACTATCATCAATAGCAGACTTCACCTTGTACATTTCCCCAAAATCATGGTTACCTAGTTTGTGTTCATGTTTGAACATCAAATTCAAAAAAAAATCACCGCATACAAAAATTCAATAAAATTCACCATTAAATTCAAATATATCTATATAAAAAACATACATATAATTTTTTGAATATAACATATATCAAATAATAAATATAATTAAAATTTATAAAACATCATACATATAACTTAATAATTGAAAATAAAATATTGACAAGCTTTATTTATTATAGATTCAAATATATATATAGGCCAAAGAATTCCCTGATATAAATTCACTAAAGATAAGCATTAAAGAAGATTTTGTTGAAAGAAATGGAACCAAATGCAGAAAGGTGAGTCTCAATGTATAGCACAAGGTTTCAATAAGTGGCACAAATACAATGCAGTTCATAATCTTGGAAAACTGGAGGAGTAGGTTAATGGACAAAAAGTTGCTACCAACAACAAGCATATAGAAAAGGACTTGTCTCACATCATCCCCAATGCAAAGTTTTCAAGAATCAAGAAGAACAACCCCTCTTTGACCATAGATCTATAATAGCATGCCAAAGAAATGATAACCTGTCACATGGAATCAACCTCAAAGAAGAACCCCTTATTGAGTGGTATCAAAGGAAAGCTACAACAATTCAATGATGAATACTACTTGCTGAAATCCCTCCAAGGTTTAGAGATTGCTCCAAAAGCTAGGGATGAGAGACAAAGGGAGGACCATGAGGCTGGAGAAGACATCCACCATCGCATTTCCTTGAAGTGAATTAATAACATGAAGAATCTTAGGTCCCTCTCTATGAGAGTTTAGATTTTTATTTTATTTCTATTGTTCTAAGAGCATAGGATTTAGTGGCTAGTAGCCAAGCTATATACAACACTGGCATGTCTTTCTTCTATTATATTCAGTTGACAATAACCAAACTATACTTAGTATTATTTTCTGTTGAGTATATTATGAGACAATAGACAAGGGCCCAACACTATTGTTCTAAAACTTGGTTCGACTTAGCTTGATAGGCCAGCTTGGTACTAAATAAGACCTACTCAACCAAGTAGATGTATGATGACCCCATACAAAATCCAAGAAAAAAATTCACTATTTAATTAAAAAACTCAAAAAAGAAAAGCATTAAACTAATCAAAAATTTGTAAAGAGATATCCCACCCCTCTATTTGTCTCACACCTTTCTCACAAAGCATTTGTGAGCATTTCAAGTTTTGGGGCAGAGCTTAATCTTGAAAAAAAATGTAACGCTTGAGCTTGGTGCTAGTTTGGCATCCGTTTGAGGTTATTTGCAATGGATTTTGGTAGCTTAATCAAAAGGCTATAATGTATCTAGAATCTTGGAGGAGTTGTGGACCAAATTCTTGTGCCCACTGCCCATTATTTTCATTTCGATGCATGTTTTCCCTCTCTTTAAATTGCAAATGTGTATGCTCTAAAATATGTCCCTATTTTTAATCTTCTTCTCTTCATATTTAAAATATGTGCCTCTTTAAATTACAAATGCAAATCATGTGAAATATGTCCCTATTTGGAATTTGACGAGACAATGGACAAGGGCCCAACACTAGTTCTCTAAAATAGGTTTGACTTGATGCATTGGGCCGATTTGGTACCAAATAAGCCCAACTTAGCCAAGAAGATGCATCATGACCCAATACAGAATCTAATAAAAATTCAGTATTGAATTAAAAAACTCAAAAAAGAAAAGCATTAAACTGAGAAAATTTCTATAAAGAGATCTTCTACCCCTCTATATGTCTCACACCTTTCTCACATAACATTTGTGAGAATTTGGAGTTTTGGAGCAAAGTTGAAATATTGAAGAGAAATGTGAAGAAAATCCACCCCTCTAATGTGTTGGAAATAATATTGAGAGGGTGGTGAACCAGTATTAGCAAGTCAATAATATTTCATTTCCATAATCAGATTCATATACGTTGCTTCAATTAATGGAACTTGCATGTATACGCAACTGTATTTAAGGCAACTAGTGTATATCTTGCAAACTTATGATTCAATTAATTTATCATATGTTGATCTTAAATCAGTGCATCAAAACCATATAAATAGTAACCAGGTGCAGTAAAACAGAACCAACAATCACACACACATGAACATAAGATATAAGGTGGAAACCCAATGTGGGTGAAAACCACCTGCTGCAATCGTCTCTATCTTCTTTTTAATAAGAAACTTATTTTTACAATTTTTGTACTGGTGTAGCCTTATTCCAGTACGCAGGCTCCTACCTTCAAAAGGCTACAACATTCTCTCATTCTCCAACTTCTCCTGGAAGGGAGCTACAACCCCTTAGCTCTTGTACTAGTTGATATGATTACTAATATGTAGGTACCAGCCTACAGAAGGCTACAACCTTCTCTTTTCTTCCAAGGACCACGTTTCATAAATTTTCAGACTGGATCCACCAATAACATCATTCAAACATCAAATACATCTGCATCAATCAATCTACCTTGCACCAACCACAACTAAATCAATCAATCACTTTTCAGAATTTTGTAACCAGAATACAGTAACCAAAAACAGTAACTAGAACTAGAACACTATAACACCGACCAAAAGTAACTAAAGCATATTTTATGAGGTATACACTACTTCAATGTGTCGAACCTGAGTGCATACACACTTTTCTCAAGGTGAACCTATGTACAGATCTACAAATCAATTTTAAGATGTATATGCTGTTTCGATATGCATAACCAACATTTATACACACCTTATCTAAGGTGAACCTATGTATAGATCTATAAATGATGATTTAATCTTTACAACAATTCCATACTTTAGTTATACCTAGATCATCATATTTATAGTCTATAACATGTACCAGGTATTCAGATAAAAGATCAAAACACACAAAGATACTTCACTTCAAGATTTAACATCTTGACCAATGATTAGACCTTATCCTTCCCCAAGCACTAAGGTTCATCCTTGATTTAGATCCAGCTGTGCACCATAACCCAATAACCTGTATTCTAGGTCTTGCTCTTCATTAGATATTTAATACATGATTTCCTTTGCCTAATGATCTTCTCCTCCTTTTATAGTCTTAGGCCTTACTCAATACCATGGACCAAAACCACTTAGAACCAATACCTTGGACCAAATACCTAGGGTCAACACTTCGAAGAGGATACCTTGGACCAATACCATGGACCAAAACTAATTTTTCCAACATGTACACACCTTTCCTTCTGTGAAAGTGCGTGTGTACGCCATACGTTCCTTTTGGTCTGCAAACCCACGTGTACGTGTGCTTTGGTCAATGAGGAACGTGCGCATACCTCTCTTTCTTCATTGTGAGAGTCTGAACTGTGATCTATCATCTGAGTGAGTTTCCATGAAGGATAACACATGCGTCATAGTAACAAATCTGTGTCATAATGTCAACAGTCTCCCCCTTTGGACTTAATGGCAACCCCAAGTCACTCTCCCCCTTTGGCATCAAGGGAAAATGGTTATGCTCCCCCTGAGTACATGCTGAAGGTTTTGATATGCTGAAGAGTGTTGATTGAGCTCTATGTGCAAGTCCATGCTCCCCCTGAAAATAAGCAAGGTATGAAAAAATATGTTCTAAAAGAGGAACATGACTCTATACATCATAAATGACCTTCCTATCACCAATGACTCATACATACATCCATCTCCCAACCATGTGGGGATATACCAAGTTTATGCATATCAAAACAAGAGCATTACATCATCCATCCCGTGCATAGTGGGGAATCAGAATATGTTGTTTCATGACCTTGACATTAAAATATATACATGACATAGAGACCAAATATCTGAAACAAAACCATGATAGTTATCAGCAACTATCATCAACAGCATCTTTCAATCACCATCCAAATGAGCAACCATGATCTCCCGTGAACATGGTCCACCTGCATCAGAAACAATTCTGAATTTGTACCAAGATCTTCTAAGATAATGCCAACAATGCATTATTAGAAGTATATGCTCCCCCTGTGCTAGATAATCACTGTCAGACCCATATCAGACTCCTTTCATCCTAAGTTTGATCCACTATTTTTCTTCAAACCAACATATACATGACTATATCCACAGAAACCAGCGTATGTACGTGGATACGCTTCATAGAAATAATGTATAAACACTTTTCTCTGAAACAGATAAGTTTTATTTGTAAGATGATGCATAAACTATTCCCATCTTCTGTCTGAGATATTCAAATGTCTCTCTGGGCAATGGTTTGGTGAATATATCAAGAACCTGTTCTTTGGAGGGAACATACTCCAATTTGACCTTTTGTTCAAGCACTTGTTCACGTAGAAAATGATATTTTATGGGTATGTGCTTGATCTTGGAATGCATGATTGGATTCTTTGAAATACTGATTGCACTTGTATTATCACATAGAATGGAGATGGGTGGAGTACATGTGATCTAAATGTCTCGCAATTTTTGCATCAGCCAAAGGAGTTTTGTGAAGCAAGATGCAACATCCACATATTCTGCTTCAGCTATGGATAATGAAATTGAACTTTGCTTCTTGTTGAACCAAGATACTAATCTACAACCCATATAGAATGCACTACCACTAGTGATTTTTCTATCATGAATGCTTCCTGCCCAATCTGCATATGTACATGCATGAAGTGTAAGATTTGTATCTCTAGGATACCATAAACCAAAATTCTGTTTTCCTTGAAGATATTTGAAAATCCTTTTGACTGCCTAAAGGTGTGATTCCTTTAGATTGGCTTGGAATCTTCCAACTATTCCCACTGTATATATGATGGTTGGTCGGCTACCTGTTAGATAAAGCAGACTGCTAATCATGGATCTGTAGGTTGGTTGATGTATTGCTGCTAATTCATCATTTGATCTGAGATTGCATCTTGTTACCATAGGGGTACATACTAGTTTAGAATCCTCCATGACATATTTTTTTAAATTCTGCTTGAGATACTTGGTTTGTGACATAAAAATACCATCTTTCTTTTGTTGAACTTGTAGACCAAAAAAATATGTGAGCTCACCAAGTAGGGACATTTCAAATTCTTGCTGCATTACCAAAGAAAAGTTTTGACTCATGGCTTCTTCATTGCTACCAAAAATAATATCATCAACATACACAACAAGTATTAGCAATTTATTATTGTCAATCTTTGTATATAGGTTTCTATCAGCTGATCCTTTTGAAAAACCTTGTTGATGGAGATATTTGTCAAGACATTAATTCCTGGATCTTGGAGCTCTTTTTAGACCATAAAGAGCCTTTTGAGTCTGCATACAAGTTTTGGATCATTTCCAAGAATGAATTCGTCTAGTTGCTCAATATGTACTTCTTCTTCTAAGTCCCCGTTAAGAAAAACAGATTTTACATCCTTTTCGTATACTTTGAATTTCTGAAAACTAGAAAGAGCAAGGAACATTCTTATGGCTTCAAGTCTTGCTACAAGTGCAAACGTTTCTTCAAAATCTATACCTTTTGTTGAGCATACCCTTTACAAACAAGTTTGCCATTGTTTCTAATAACTTCTCCATTTTCATTCAGATTGTTTTTGAATATCCATTTCATTCCTATGTTATTCTTATCATGAGGTATAGGAATTAATTCCCAAGTATTATTCTTTTCAATTTTCTCAAGCTCTTCATTCATGGCCTTGTCCCAACATGCATCTTTGCATGCTTCATTTACATTTTGAGGTTCAATGGAGGAAGGCAGTGCTAGATAGCTTGAATCTTCTATAATAGTTCTTCTTGTCTGCACACCTGCCTCTTTTTGTCCCAAAATTTGAGTCTTGGATGATTTTTCTGAACATACTTGGATGGAGTCTTTTCTTTTGTCATTATATGTTCTTCTGGTGCTTCATTGGTTTCTTCTTCTGAATTAGTTTTATTTGATGTGGAAGGATAATCGCCATCGTCTCCACAATCTTCAATTTTTACCTGCTTTGGATTTTTTCATGCTTCATCAACCACAACATCAATAGTTTCAATAATTTTCCCAAGTCTTTTTGTCATGCAGAAATAGTTATTTTTGTGGACAAACCTAACCTCCCTAGCAGTCTAAGACTCTCTAGTGACAAACAAACCAAACAAGAGCAATCCTTCTCTAAATACACTTTATTCTATGAGAGACCAAGTGTTTTCCGATCTTACCTTAGGTCCAACGCTTGTTGTAGCAGTCCAGCCTCACTGATCCAGATGAGCTCCTCCTTCACTTTAAGACCTGCATACACTAACAAAGAAAACGACTACATAACACCTGAATATTTCATAAAACAAAGCATATTCATCACATAGACCAAGGAGTACATGAAATAATTCATTAACAACAAATCATTGAGAAGAATGGACTCATTTGTATTAAGGAAACAAAAAAGGAACCATTACAACCTGAGCCTTGGTGTTGTGCAAGTTCCTCCCACGGTCCAACAAGAGTTTTCCTCTACTATGACAAGCTCACCCACTTCCAAATGAAACAAGAAAGGATGGTAATCTCTCCTCACAAGCTTCTACAAGGAAGTCCTAATTCCAGCAGCATCTACCCTTTGGAATGTTCAGCTTTCAACCTCCCTCCTCTGGCCCAATG
Source organism: Pinus taeda (assembly GCA_000404065.3). Lineage (NCBI taxonomy): Eukaryota > Viridiplantae > Streptophyta > Pinopsida > Pinales > Pinaceae > Pinus > Pinus taeda. Next base: position 31,004 of record APFE031300097.1, on the reverse strand, counting down.
CCTGTATTTATAGTGTTCTAGAGGAATTTATTCAGGTCCAACATCAATGGGATACTCC
>APFE031300097.1:0-27657 GCA_000404065.3 Pinus taeda | reverse complement strand
GGAGCTACCCCATCCAAAGAGGGGCTTATCCCATTGATGGTGGACCTGATTAACTTCCTCTAGAGAATTATAAATACAGGCATTGGGCTAGAAGGAGAGAGGTTGAAAGCTGAATATTCCAAAGGGTAGATGTTGCTGGAATTAGGACTTCCTTATAGAAGCTTGTGAGGAGAGATTCCCATCCTTTCTTGTTTCATTTAAAAGTGGGTGAGCTTATCAAAGTAAAGGAAAACTCTTGCTAGACCCTGGGAGTGACTTGCACAACACCAAGGCTCAGGTTATAATGGTTTCTTTTGTTTCCTATTAATACAAATAAGTCCATTCTTCTCAACAATTTGTTATTAATGAGTTGTTTCATATACTCCTTGGTCTGTATGTTGAATATGTTTTATTTTATGAGATATTCAGGTGCTATTTAATCGTTTGATTGTTAGTGAATGCAGGTTTCGAAGTGAAGGAGGAGTTCATCCGGATCGACAAGGCTGGACTACTACAACAGTGTTGGACTACAAGTAGGATCTAAACACTTGATTTCTTGTATGGTAAATGCATATTTAGAGAAGGATTGCTCTTAATTGTCTTGTTTATCACTAGACAACCTTAGGTTTCTAGGGATGTTGGTTTTGTCCGCAAGATTAACTCTTTCCGCATGACAAATTGGCGACTCCACTGGGGAACCTGCATTCACTAACAATCAAACGATTAAATAGCACCTGAATATTTCATAAAATAAAACATATTTAACATACAGACCAAGGAGTATATGAAACAACTCATTAATAACAAATTGTTGAGAAGAATGGACTTATTTGTATTAATAGGAAACAAAAGAAGCCATTACAACCTGAGCCTTGGTGTTGTGCAAGTTCCTCCCAGGGTCCAGCAAGAGTTTTCCTTTACTTTGATAAGCTCACCCACTTCCAAATGAAACAAGAAAGGATGGGAATCTCTCCTCAGAAGCTTCTACAAGTAAGTCCTAATTCCAGCAGCATCTACCCTTTGGAATATTCAGCTTTCAACCTCCCCTCCTCTGGCCTAATGCTTGTATTTATAATGCTCTATAGGAAGTTAATCAGGTCCACCATCAATGGGATAAGCCCCTCTTTGGATGGGGTCGCTCCTCTCTTGATGGGATAAGTTCCTCTTAGGGATGCATGAACCATCTGGAGGCGCTCAATACACGTCAAACACTCTTCTAGAAGGCTCTAGAAGTGACCACAAGTAACTTTTTTAAGATGAAACTCGCGCCTTTTGACCTTTACAGAGGTACGCACCCATCCTTTGGCTTACAGAGCGTACAAGTACGCAGGTACAATGAGTTTGGGATGCGTACACGCAGGCAAGGTAGAGAGAACCTGCGTACCCAGAGATTAACATGTTTTTAGTGACTTTCTCTCTTTTTTGAAGCTTGACATGAAGAGCAGAGGTATGAGGCTTGACAAGGAGGATAATATGACTATTGATGGAGCCATATTAACTACAGATAGTCATGGTGACAAATTTCAGTGTAACACTTTTATTATAACAGTTATATCCTTTACTTCGACAAGAGTAACCAAGGAGAATGCCTTCATTTTCTCTGGGTACAAACTTGGCAAGTTTTTCATCAGTCCTTTTGATGTAACATTTTCTTCCAAAAAATTTGAAGTATTTTACGGTAGGAGTCTTACCATACCAAAGTTCATGTGGAGTTTGAGTGTTGTTTACCCGAACATTTGCTTTGTTGAGAATAGTGATGGTAGTGAATGCAACTTCACCCTAGAAGGTTGCAGGAGTTCTAGACACATCTAACATACCACGAGCCATTTGTTGAACAGTTATGTTCATCCTTTCTACTACTCCATTTTGCTGAGGAGTCCTTGCAGTGGAGAATTTCCTTTTTATTCCATGTTCTTCACAAAAGTCAAAGAATTCATCTGAGGTAAATTCCCCTCCTTGATCAGATCTGATACATTTGATTTTGCGATCTGATTCATTTTCAGCCAAGGCTTTGAAGGCTTTGAATTTTTCAAATGCTTCATCTTTACGCTTTAGAAGCCCTATCCAACACATTCTGGAAGAATCATCAATGGACAATATAAAGTATTCCTCTCCACAAGGTGACTTTTTCTTTGATGGACCACATAAATCAGTATGAACAAGTTCAAGAGGCTTACTAGATGATCCTTCTTTTTAAGGGAATTCCAACCTGGTTTGCTTACCAAATTGACATGATTTGCATATTTTATTTTCTGGAATGCTAATATCAGGAAGATCACGAACAACTTAGAATTTACTTAGTTTTCTTATTTGAGAGAAGCTTAGATGCCCCAACCTTCTATGCCATAGCTAGTGTTCATCATTGTTGCTTAGATAGCACTATTGTTTTCCCCACATGAGTGTATATAAGTTGTTTGGAGTTCTTATACCTTTTATCATGGTTTCTCCTATATCAAGCTCATGAAAAACACATCCATTTGATCAAAATACCACTTAATTTCCTTGATCACACATTTCACTGACACTCAACAGGTTATGCTTTAGACCATCAAAATACATAACATTCCCGGCTTTAAATTTTTCTTTTAAAAGAATAGAGCCTTTATCTTTTATGACAGCAAGAGTGTCATTTCCAAATGAGACATTCTGTTCCTTGTCCAAGGCATTATATGACTGAAGTTTTTCTTTATCACCTGTCATGCGTTTCGAGCATCCACTGTCAATGTACCACTGATTTTCTTGTCCTTCTGCATACAGGGCTATACCACATCTTTCTTTTTGTGATTCTTTCTTTCTCCATATTTTGGGATTTCATGTAGTTCACTCCTTTTGAGATGTTTGCTGAAATTTACTCATGCATTCAGATTCTTCGTGACCAAAGTTGTTGCAGATAGGGTATTCTATTTCATTTTCAAGAAGAGAAAAGTTATTGTAGGTCCATTTCATGATCCCCATCACATTCCTTTGATTTCATGCTTCTCTAGTCATGATGGTCTTGTAAGCAACACATTGAGTAGCTTTATGTCCAAAGTTATGACATGCAAAAGATTGGCCATTAAAGAAGTTCCTGTGATTACTGAATCTACTGACCTGGTGATTGGAGTTGCTATTGATATTCATTCTTGAAGTAGATTGAGTATGATTTACCTTGTGATATTCTTTATGACTTTGTTGTCGATTTTCAAACTGTTCACTGCTCTTTGCTGCATCAAGATAGCTTTTAGTGGAGGTTGACGACTTCTGTGCTTGGGATGCTTCTTCAGTATATCCAAGACCTCTCTTTATCAGAGGATAACATTGCACTTTGATCATTTGATTTAAGGTTTGAAATCTTTTAGTAAATCTAATATTGAGAGCTTTTGTTTTCTCAATATCCTTTCTTAGACCAACAATTTCACATTCTAGTTTTTCATTGTGTTTTTCTCTTTCAGCAAGTTGGAATGTCAGAGTATCTATAATAATATTATTTTCTGCTAAACAAACTTTGAGTTTAGATATTTCTACATAAAGGTCATATTCATCTAAAGAATCCAAGAAATCATCATCTTCAAAAGCTATTAGAAGTCTATAGTCATTATTCTTTTCATCTTCATCACTATTTGATAAACCATCACTATCTTCATGGGTATAGTAGCTCTTCTTAGCTATACTTTCTTTTCTATTGCATTTTGTTGATTCCCTGCCTTTATCAATCTTATCTTTATGATGAAATTTGGCAGCATAATGACCGACTCTTCCACAATCAAAACATTTGAAAGGTAGTGTACCTATGAATCATCTAGAACCCCATTGAAGGTTCTTGACAAAGTTTGCTTCTTCTTCTCCTTCTGAAATATGTCTTGATTCATGGAATTCTCCTCTTCATGAAGCTCTGAATGTGGCTTCTCTCATGTCTGATAGACCTCCTCTCATTTCGAAAGAAGTTAAGATTTCGTGCAGTTATCTCATAGTAATAGTCTGAAGATCCTACTTTTCTTCTATGGAAGATACTTTTGATTCAAATTTAGTAGACAAGGATCTTAAAACCTTTTCAACTAAAGTAACTTCTTTTATCTCTTCACCAAAGTTCTTCATGCAATTAACAATCTCATCTATATGTAAGAAGTAACTAGCAATACTTTCATCATTGTGCATTTTGAGAGTTTCATATTGAATTCTAAGAGATTGCAGTTTTGCACATTTTACATGATTGTCTCCTTCATAGCTTAGAATGATCTTGTCCCATACTTCTTTGGTGGTTTTGAGCTACATAATTTTGACAATTTTTTATTATGACAGAGTCCCTAATAATGCATTGACAGCCTTGGCATTGGTTTCATATTTCTTCTTACCTGCCGTATCTGTAGGAATTGTTGATGGAAATGTATATCCTCCTTCCACGATTTCCTGGACATCTGTTCCAAGTGATTGAATATAGGTTCTAGTCCTTACCTTCCAAAAAACGAAGTTGCTCCCATCAAAGATTTGTGGTCTAATGGATCCCTCTCTTTCGTAGTTACTCATGATGATAGATCTTCCTTCAAGCAATGAAGCTTCTTCTGAAGGACCTGCTCTGATACCAATTGTTGGAAATAATATTGAGAGAGGGGGGTGAATTAGTACTAGCAAGTCAATAGTATTTCATTTCCATAATTAGATTCATATGCGCTACTTCACTGAATGGAACTTGTGTGTATACACAACTATATTTAAGGCAACTAGCATATATCCTGCAAAGTTATGATTCCATTAATTTATCATAAGTTGATCTTTACTCAATGCATCAGAACCATATAAATAGTAACCAGGTGTGCTAAAACAGAACTGACAATCACACACACATGAACACAAGATATAAGGTGGATACCCAATGTGGGTGAAAACCACCTGCTACAATCGTCTCTATCTTCTTTTAATAAGAAACTTCATTTTAGAATTTTTGTAATGGTGCAGTCTTATACCAGTACATATGCTTATACCTGCAGAAGGCTACAACCTTCTCTTGTTCTCTAGCTTCTCCTAGAAGGGAGCTACAACCCCCTAGCTCTTGTACTAGCTCATATGATTACTAGTACGTAGGTGCTGGCCTACAGAAGGCTACAACCTTGTCTTTTCTTCCAGGGACCACGTTTCATAAATTTTTAGACTGGATCCATCAATAACATTATTCAAACATAAAATACATCTACGTCAATCAATCTCCCTTGCACCAACCACAATAGAATTAATCAATCACTTTTCAAAATGTTGTAACCATAATTTAGTAACCAGAAATAGTAACTAGAACCCAGAACACTGTAACAGCAACCAGAAATAGCTAAAGCATATTTTATGAGGTATACACTACTTCAATGTGTTGAACCTATGTGCATATGCACTTTTCTCAAGGTGAATCTATGTACAAATTTGAAAATCAATTTCAAGATGTATACGATGTTTTGATATGCAGAACCAATGTGTATACATGCCTTTTCTAATGTGAACCTGCGTACAGATCTATAAATGATGATTTAATCTTTACAACAATTCTAGACTTCAGTTATACCCAGATCATCATATTTATAGTCTACAACATGCACCAGTTATTCAAATAAAATATAAAAAAAAAACAAATATACTTCACTTCAAGCTTTAAGATATTGACCCATCATTAGACCTTATCCTTCCTCAAGCTCTAAGGTTCATCCTTCATTCAGATCCAGCTATGCACCATAACCCAATAACTTGTATTCTAGGTATTTCTCTTCATTAGATATCCAATACATGAGTACCTTTGCCTAATGATCTTCTCCTCCTTTTATAGTCTTAGGCCTTACTCAATACCATCGACCAAAACCATTTAGAATCAATACCTTGGATCAAATACTTAGGGTCAACACTTCGGACAAGATACCTTGGACCAATACCATGGAGAAAAATACCATGGACCAAATACCACATACCAAAACTAAGTTTTCCAACATGTATGTGCCTTTCCTTCCATGAAAGTGCATGTGTACGCCATATCTGCGTTTTGGTCTGCGAACCCCCATGTACACGCGCTTGGTCAATGAGGAACCTATGTATACCTCTCTTTCTTCATTCTGAGAGTCTGCACTGTGATGTGTCATCTGAGTGAGTTTCCATCAAGGACAACACCTGTATCATATTGCCAAATCTGTGTCATAATGCTAACATCACGAAACTACATTGCCATGGAATGTGCCTTTGTAGGTCACACACAATTGAAGAACCACCCGAATTGTAACTGTTGGAAGGTGTAGTTGCAAATATTTGCAATATATAATCATTACTATGTTGTTCATCTGTTCTCATGTATCCCAAGGGCTTTTACAAAATCTTCATGAATGGACTATTTCCTTTAATGTTGTCATCCAAGAAAGATTTTTGTACTGTTATCTACAACAACTACACCAACTAAATTTGTATCTTTAGAATCAGAGACAAGTGAGGTTCCTCCCATAGAACCAGTGTTCTAGGCATCTATAGTCATCTGAAGTTTGTATTGCAACATATGGTCAAGTATGAGAAATAACACGGTCACCCACTTGGGAACTCAAACTTTTTCCCCTATTAGGTTATTTGGCATAAAAATTTTCAATAAATCCAATGTATACCAGCAAGTCCATTCTTGGCTCCTATCTCTAGTATTGTTGTCTTCACTCAAAATTAATGTCAAAATATGAGAAATTGTTGAAAATGGACTAGTTCATTTTTCATATCCGTCCACCTTACAAAGCTTTAATTGTTGAATAAGAAGGGAAACAACTCTCAGAAGGTATTAGCCTTTATTTCAGTTGCAAAAAGTAACAATCAAATTAGTCATGGAAAAAGAAACCACATATGTAATTTGCAACAGATTCATACATGTAGTTAATATATCCTCAATGGGAGGATTTTCTAGAGGCTTCTCTTCATAAGAAACATCTCTTCCTTTTTCATTGGCATTGTCTTTGGGAACCTTAGAATTACCTAGTGACAAGGCAAGAGCTTGGGAAAGTTCATCACCTTCTTGCGTTGGCTCCTCAGGATGACTAAAGAGCCACTCCATAGCCAGTTCAACAATATTTGTTTCCACATGCCTCAATGCTTCCTTTGCCCTAGACCTTGGAGATCCAATTTCAACCATCATAAAAATGGAATCCTCCTCGGGTAGATGATGTTTAAATCATTGAAGTTTTCTTCCAAGAATACTATTTCTTCTTCCTTTAACATCACCTATGGAAGTGTATACATGGTTAATAATGGAAACGAAAAAGGCAATCAAAGATGGACTATAGCGACAAAACATTGGATTGCCCTAGATAGGTAGAACAACATTGAACAGTGACAAAGCCTCCAACGAATGGTTGCACTAACTATGATGCAAAGGGAAGAGTTAACAACAAAGAAGAAATCACAAGGTACTCCAAAATCCTACAATAGATTTGTAATACCTCTAGCAAGAATGGTAGATGCTCTTGCTTGTCATTTTTTGTTTCCATTCGTTCCTGTGACATAAATAGTATTGTCTAGAGAGAATGACCTGTTTTTACTTTAAAATTAGTCAAAAGTCTTTTAATTATACCTTGAGCATAGAAAGAGTTCACCATTGTTGTACTGCACATTTTCTTATGGTTGTCATATATAACTGTTGTCATGTCATCCATAACATTCCTAGGGTAATGACACTTTGAATAAAGTGATGACTCAAACTTAGATGAGCTATAGTTATCCTCCACATCAAGACTTTGGATCCCTTAGAATAGTGACAGAGCCTCCAACAAATGTTTGCGCTAACTATGATGTAGAGGGAACAGTTAAAAATGAATAAGAATTCGAAAGGTACTCCAAAAGCCTGCAATAGCATTGTAATGCCTCTAACAACCAAGGTACATGCTCTAGCTTTTCATTTTCTGTTTCCACTCGTTGTTGTGACATAAATGGTATTATCCACATAGAATGCCTGTTGTTGCTTCAAAAGTAGTCAAAAGACTTTTAATTGTACCATGAGCATAGAAATAATTCACCACTATTGTATTGGACATTTTCTTATGGTTGTCATATATAACTATTGTCATGTCATCCAAAACTTTCCTAGGGTAGTGACACTTTGAAGAAAGTGATGACACAAACTTAGATGAGCTAGATTTCTCATCCACATCAAGATTGTCATGAATTTGTTTTACAAGAGTAACCACCACACTTTAAGCTTCAAGCATGCTATGGTGCTATCCAACCCTCCTAAATCCCTAAAGGAGGTTTCAACATGAATTTATCCATGACCTATATGCTAATAACAAGGGTGAGTTGTAGTCCCTTTATGCAATATGTGGAGAGAAATGGGATGAAGTGGTTTCATGATATCTCATGTTGATGGACTCTATTTCAATAATTTGTCATTGTCCATGCTAGTGACACCCTATATCTAGTCTCTTAATTTATTTGATGTTTGAGAGGTGGAGTTGTCAACCATGTAGGCCTTGAAGGTCCTTGTACAACACATTGTCTATTAGTAACTAGAACTATCATTATTGGGGTAAGAATCTCTAGTTCTGGTTTAATGAAAAAAGGTCGCAAGGGACTTTCCAGAGTCTTTATAGAAGTAGTGCATTCTCAATAGTATCTCATATTAGATGGGGCACTTGAAACATGAAGTGCTCTTTAGTATCCACCTCCTAGAAGGAGCATTGGAAAATCCTTTCCTCGTAGGGAATCTAATGATACATATCTTGACATGTAAATGGTGGTAGCATGATCTTAGTTGATGATGGGAATCTTAAGTCCATGGGATTAGTGGCTTCATATGTAGTTGGACAAAAAATTGACTGTTAAGTTTCAAAGTATGCTTATTGTAAAATGCTAGCTTAGATCTAAGACAGTGTGAGGGAGAAAACTAGGTGATTAGAATGTACTTCCATTAGATGTCCTCCTTGATTGATTCATTAATCTATGCCTTAGGGTGAGAATTCAAGGGAACCTATAAAGTAGGGAGTCAATAAATGGAGATAATGGTAAAATGAAGAAAAAAACCATCCTCAAAGTCTCAATATTTCCTTCAGCCATAATGACGTAAGGAGACTAGATATTTATAGGAATGGAATGGTGAGCCAAATATGGATCTCTCTCCCAACTCAAGGTAGAGTCTCAAAGGGCCAAAAATATAACCTCTGAACCAAATTCTTTTGTGGGTTATTCCCTAGGATTAGAAATAATTTAGAGTTTCTTCTATTTCCTCCTCCAAGCATTTTATGCAAAATTACAAATTGGTTCCAATATCGAAGCCAAGTTACATAAGACCATTCAATTCTTTTAGATGAAGGGAATTTCACACTCATTTTATTTCTACTAATTACTCAGCCCAACAATATTGGGTAGGAAAAAGGTGAAAACAATTATGTATCCTCTACCTACTGTGGGAAGAAGAAATATGGCACCTATCATAGGAAGCTTGCCCATTCCAACAAGGAATGTAGAACATTTAGGCCAAAGAGCTCCAAAAGGAAAAAGACATCCTTTCTAAGCATTATTGAGAGCTTGGAGACTTAGAGGTTGATGTCAACAATCCTAGCTACATTGATCCAAACTTGATGCTAATGCCCAAAGATAGTCTTACCAGCAACATGGAAGCTCTTTGTACATAGAATTGTCAAATCAAGCACAAACTAGCATATATGGTAATTGATAATGGCAACCAAAATAACCTTCTATTGCTTCAATTAGAGAAGTAACTCAAGTTACCAACCTCAACTCATCGCAACACACATTAGCTTGTGCTAATCACTTGACAATAGATCAGATTGTTGCTAGAATATGGCAACATTTTGCCCAATATTGTATATGTTCTTAAAATGAAAAGATGAGAATACTTACAAAAATAAGATGATGGTAACAAGTGTAACTGATTGCTCCTCTTCCTTGAAGTAATATAGGTGGCATTTAAAAAATAAAAGGAAGACTACAAGAGAGGAATACCACAAATGCGGATATATTGTAGCACATAAAATCCAAAAAATAATGAAGTCAATTAATGGAATAATTTATGGAGAAATCAATAGGGTCATTGGTGGTTTTTTGTCTCCTAAACATAGGAGTTATAATTATATGTTTACAAATACACTGATACATTCCCACTTGCCACTTGTCACCTAGTATTATGCTAACCTCTTCCTGCTTGATTGCAAGGAATTGTTCCAAAAATTAGCAAATGGAAACCATTATGTCTTCCCTCACAAGGAAGCCACATGTTTGCCATTGAAATGGGTGGCTGCAATATTTCTTTGGGTGATGAGTGGGTAAGAACACTAGGACCTCTCACCATGGATTTCTTGGAATTATACATGATTTTTCAAGACAATGGAAATTCCTACATGCTCAAAGGTTTCAAATCAACCACTATAGATAATCAACTACCATTGTTTGGAAAATCTTTTGAAAAAAGGCCATTTGTTTGAAAATGGGGGATATGTGAAATGTGAGGGAAGACATATTGGTTTCCATTTTGCTCATTGACTAAGAGAAAGACGCAATTATTTTCTATACTTCTTCATGGCTGACATGCTACGGGTGTTTGTCATGGGACCATTGGGTCCATCAAAGGGGTTAGCCAAATTTTAGCCCAACATAATGAGTGTACCAAAATAAATTTGTTGAGGGGGGCAACAAGTAATGGTATGAGTAGGTCCATAAAAAATGAAAAATTAGTTATTGTAAATTGACACCAAAACAATCAATGTTGCACAAGGATTTTGTTGAGCTAGGTCTCCTATAATAGTGTTTGTAGTCCCTACACATATTCTTTCAATTTGAGGGGAGTATTACTATAGTGATGAAATTCCAAACTCTTGATATTACAAAATGTGTAGGAACCTTGTTAGCTGTGTTGAAAAAGCTATGTTTTAGAAGAAGAAGCTAGGATTTGTAGGGTCCTAAGGATAGAGGAGTGTCAAGTTCTGTAGATATTAATATACATATGGTTTCCATCAATAGTAATCAGTTGAATCATTCATTGCACCAAATAATGGTGATAGATTATAACCTTAGTAATACTACCCAATTCAGTATTATGTGGGAGTTATCTCCCAAGTGTTATTCTCCATCTACTCATGGACATAGGATGAATAATAGGGTTAAGTAAGGTTGGTTTCAAGTGTACTGAGGGGGATTTTGATATACCTAAAGGAACATGGAAGATAAGTCCATATGTAGGTGTTATTTGATACAGTTCTACACAAAGAGATGCCAACAAATGTCACAAAGGTGTTCAACAAGGTGATGCTTCTATTATTTTCTACATGTATTCTTCCCTAATTATAGGCTTTCCCATTAAATTATAGATATTTGTGTTATATAAAGATGTTGAAACAATCTCTAACATAAATAATTCTTTTCTAAAATTGGAACATGTGTTGGCATGAGAATGTGCTCTGGAACCACTTGTATGTGTAGTGTTTCTTGTTACTTGAAATAGAATATTTAGAGCAAAAGGGCATAATATAAATTTAGGAAGAAATTAAATAAGATACGTGGAATTCAATTGTGGAAAGCAAATAATAAAACTAAAATTGGAAAATAACACTTTAAGCAATCCTTTATTGACATTCCAAACTAAATGTAATGTTCACTTTCCTTTTCTAGGCGGAAATATTTAGCATTAGGAGCTCCAAATACTACAATATTCACTTGATAACCCATTACATAGCTTCTACTACTATATATATAGTTTATATTTGATGAGAATTGTAACCACCCAATGGACTTCGATTAATAATGCCTCAACCACTAACTAATGGACCTTCTTTAACATGCTCACTTACATTTATTGATTTCACACTATACTATTGTGTAGAGAATTATTTACTAAAGAAGGTTGTCAATACATTAAGAATCTATTCCACTAACTATGGAAATTAAGGTGGTTGTGGAACCCTAACAACAATGCAATGTTATCACACTCAAACTTGACAAAGGCGCAACTAGCCTAGCACTCAAAAAAACTCAATGACTTGACATGACTCAGTGGCTTGGGAAAGACTCAACAAATACAAATGAACCTAAAAATACAATAAATTTAGTGCCCAAAAATATGGTGAGTCTCGATGAGAATGGAAAGTTTATGGTGAGTATATAAAGTCGTGAGTTTGTTGGTGAGTTTGTTGGTGAGCTTTTTAGTGAGTGTGGGGGCTAGATAAGACTCTAGAAGACTCAACAAAAGAGCCTTGGACGAGTCAAACTAAATTGGTACAATGTGTATAGTTTCGATAATTCTTCTCTTGCATTTTATTTTTATGCGAGTGTTCTCTCATTGTTGTCTTTTGTGTACATATCAGATCTGTAGGTTTAGAATCTTCTAGCTATCTAGAGCTCTAGATTTTTGCATTGGTCAATTCATTTCATTAGTATTTTGGGTTGGTGTTTAAAATTCTTGGCTCTATATTTATATAATACTATGGTAGGGGTTTCTCTATTCTAATTTTTGAGTTACAATAATATAAACTAGTTGTTTTGAAAGTCCAGCCATGTTAATTGTGGAAGGGAAACCTCAATTGGTCCATGGCATACAAATTTCAAATTTCATTCCTTTCATAAAAAAAATTGGAAACTATGTAATTTTGAGTTTGACTCCTAAATTTGTTAACACAATTTTGGTATGAATAAGCCTTGAAGAGTATTGGAAATTTTCTAAGAAAGTACCTGACAATGCTGCCTCCCATTGTTTGTCACATGTCTTATACTATTACTTTCGGAAATGAATCTTCATATAGGGCTTCCTCTGAAATTCAATGTTTTTACCTGGAAACAGGGTTTGGATTATGAAAAGGTTACCCTTTATTGTCGGTCTTACCATGATTATGGCATATAGCCCTAGTATTTCCCTCTCCATTGTTGATTTTTATGTAGCTTAGGAGGTACTCCAAGCCCTAGGGTTCAGGTTTGGAGGGTAACGTACCCCACGTAGGCTTGTGGGCCTAGAACCCAAGCATGGGGTTTTGCACCCATCGAGATTCAGGCCAAAAACATCAAGAATTTGAGCATGTGAAAATTTGAGGTGATACAACTTGGTTTGTGGATTCCAATTCTTTGAATATCACCAAAATCGGAACTCTAGAACTTGAGATATGAATTTTTGAAGGTCATGAGTTAGTTTACACCATATGTGTTGAGGTCGGCTTGAGTTAAATAAGCCCTTTGACAAGTTGGATGGCCCTAGAATAACGTTGGAAGAATCCCTCTTGTTTAGTATAAATAAGAGGTGATATGTGATCATTTAATCTTTCATTTTGTGCAACATAAGGACAACAAAAGGGTGGTGTGGGAGGGGAAGAGGCCATTGATTAGCCACAGGAGACTAGGGCAAAACAACGAGGAGCAGAAGGGCCATTGTTGAGCCCCTTATGGTTATGTTAAGGATTATCCCATGTTGCAGCTAGGCTGAGGGTGTTAAAGGCTGAACACAAGACTGATATGGTAGTAACAAGGTGAGATAAACCCTATTTTGTGTGGGCTATAGGCATTATAGCTTAACTGTGGTAGGCCGCAAGCCATACCAGCATAGGAAGGCATCTATGCAGGGTTGTTTGGGGTGGTATATGCCTAGAACAATAACACAATAGATGGGCACAATCCCATGGTTAGGCCACATTGATTGGAGGTTTTTTGGGTGGTATATTGAGGGTTCTTGCAGCATGCAAGTGCCCTAACTAGGGACAACATAAATATATCAGAACTAAAGTTGAGTTTTGCTTGTGTTGGGTCAAAGTTTTGACCAATATTTGGATTAGTCTACATTATAGTTTGTTGGGAGCCATTTGTTGGAGTTGCCTTGGGCATGAAGGAACTCCAACTAGGAGTAGATCCTGCTATGGAGTGATGTAGGTGTCCTAGTGTGGACAGAGTCATTGCAGCCTGTGGAAGCCAAGGAGGTAGGGTTCATGTGGCATGTTAGAAGCCCTAACCAATGGCCAGTTTCACAATGAATTTAGGAGCCTAGATTTGTTTAATATCTCCTTCATTGCATAGCAAAGGGAGGATGTGGAGAAGTTTGTTGGAAGCCATGTGTAAGGATCTCCTAGGCGTGGAGATGCCCTAAGTAGGTGCACATGCTACGTCATGGGCTTGGTCACTTGTGGACCACTGGAGGGCAATGTGAGAGTGGACCAAGTGTGGAATTGGATTAGGCACTTATGGTTTGATGTAAGATAGTGTGATAGTGTCCAGGTTGGACCTTGGCGAACAACACCTTGATGGAAAAAGGTAGTCCTGAGAGAGGCAGTTGATGATCTCAAGGGTCTGATCAACCATCAGTAGTTGTGGACCCCAAGACTTGTGTGTGGCAAGGGACTTCTACAACAAATGATGGGTAGTCCTCCTAGCTTGTGTTCATTGTGGGAGATGGACATATCGCAGTGATAGATGGTAGCCCTTCGTACCCTATGTTGGTCTTCATTGATGTAGTGTAGGAAGACCATAGTGGTTTGAAGTCCCTGACTAGCTCAAGAGAAATAATGGGAAGTTGAGATTTGTTCACAAGTAGAGTTATGAACAATTTGATAGGAGTCTCAATGTGTCGTGGCCTTGATCAACTAAGGCACAACTAGGGAGCAGCTTGATAGCCGAGGTTCAATGGCTAGATGGACTTGGAGCATTGATAGAGGCAGGAGTTGTAGATCAGGAGCCCAAGGATCAGGTATTTACAAGGTATGAATGAGGGGAGCTGAGAAAGTCGACTACATCAACCAGATGGTCAGAGTATCTTGTTTATGGTAGATTGGTTGTCAATGGACTAACACCAAGCCCCAAATTGTATCTTTTACTACTGGATGTATGAGGGCCATTATCCCTAGTACGGGAACCCTAGATTGTTGTATTATATTTTGTTTAATATAATGAAGTTGGGTTAAAATTTGTAAAAAGTTTTCTATATTACATGCATGTATGATTTACTGTTGTTTATATTTTGTTGTGCAAAGTAGTATCGTTGAGATTCTTGGTTTGGTAGTGTTATCATTCAGGTTGTCCCTAGGCTCCTGTAGGGATACAACGAAGGTAACCACAAACCAATCTTTGGATTACAGGTTCTAGCCCACTTGCAATCAAAGAGGGCTCTCTCTTAATGATTCAACTTTGTTGATGATTTTAGGCTAGCTTTTGGCTCAGGGGTTTTTGTTTGTGTTTGGATGGAAGGAAAATGCTTTTAGGCAGAGAGGCAATTTATGAAGTGATAAGTTTCAAACCATTGGGCATGGAGTCATGGGTTAGGATTATCAGTGCGTCTTTTTGGTCATAAGAGAAATAATGAAGCAGGATAGCTGTTCATAACACAATCTTCAAACTAAAAGGATGAATGATATGTAAGAAATGAGAGGCACTTAAGAATCTCTCATTTAACTTAACAGAGGGAAAGATGATATCTATCTAGGGGCAATGAAGAATCCCTGGATAACTGTCTTGGGTTAAGGAAAACATGAGCCATGTGGAATTCATTTTTATGCTTAAACAGAGGAAAACATAAAGAAACAACAGAAATTGAGCATAGAGTGTATTTAAACAAATTATGAGCTAATCTTTCTTTATGCTCTTTAAGAGCGTAATTTGTGAATGAAAACAGAGGTAAGAAGCACTTATTGGGTTATGCAACAGCACGAGAATTCCATAATCACTCTTCAACCAGTAAACACAGTGAACAATCCGTTCTCTAAGGCTCATAAGCAGTCTTTGATTGTAGAAGCTTATCAGATATTACAGTGCGAGTCTCTCCCGGAGAAAAATCAGCTAGAGATAGATTGTTGACTAATCAACCAACCAACCAACCCTAATACAGTATTCAGGGTTGTCTTTATAGTGCAAATATCTCAAAATTATTTATTACAATTGACCTAAAACAGGTCTGCAAAAAGAGCTTTCTAAACCTAAAATTGTGCCAAAATTAAATGCAGGTAAATATCTATTGAACTGTGTGAGAGGTAGCTGGATTAAAAGGAGTGCAATCTGGGCCTTGGAGCCTCGATGCAGTACTGCTAGAATAACTGTGCTTTGGGATCTATAGTTCTATTCTGGTGCGAGTTAAATGTGCAATAACCATGATTTGAGAGTTTTGAGTGGCCTCGTCCTCTTTCTTTGACTTTGCTGGAAGGTATTAAATTTTCTCCTACTTTGGGTCGCTGTTAAGATCTTCGTTGATACTCTTTGCCGCTACATTGATGGTCTCTGCCGCTTTCTGATACTCTTTGACATGTTTTTCTCTATGCATTTGACCTGATACTCTTTGATCTGTGTCTCTAGTCTCTTCATGTCTTCAAATCGGTTTAATTTGGAAAAATCGTGCAATTTCGGGCCTTTTCGATGCAAAACGGGCCAAGGAATCAAAAGATTCCCTAAAGATTCCCCAATATGGCCTATTTCCCGTAGCGATGCGCAAAATTTTTGTTTTCTGGCTGCTGATGTCAGCATGAAGTTAGTAGTACGGTGGATAACGTCAGCATGTTGACGTCACCAGTGGGGTCCTTTGGTACGGATGTGACGTCAGCATGCTGACGTCATCAAGGTGGTGTGGCAGTACGACGGAGTGACATGGCAGGGATACGTGGTAGGGCGCAGGCAGGGTGAGGTGACGTGGAGGCGACCTGGCAAGATGAGGTGGCGTGCCTGTTATGTGAGGGGAGGGCAGTTTTCCCTGTGTGTCGGACCACCTTTGGTATGGAGGTGGTTTCTGTTAGGGACGGCCCAATGCAATGGGAGGCCACCACCTGTCCCGGTGTACGACGGTAAAACCGTCGGACATCGGGTGGTAAACTTCCACCGTAATCGGGCGCGCGATGTGATCAAGGACCGTCGGATTTTGGGGAGGCGATCCAACGGTGGATGGGAAAGGGAGATGCGCGGGGTTTAGCAAAGGTGCGCGCGCATTAAATGCTTAATTTTCCGCGGCACTGTGGGTTTTTAACTTTATAAAATGGGTAAATGTGTTTGAGCGGTGAAAACTTATCAAACAAACATTAATATTTTTCACAGAAGAATGCGCGGGGAGGGTTATTTAACATTTGGAAAGGGTTCCCTTAGTGTTTGGAAGGGGTCCACACACTTGGGAGTGGAAATTTTTGCAGAGGGAGGGTTCTTACTAAAGTCTAGGTGACTTAGTAATTCCCAGTGAAGTATTTATGGTTATATTTCAAGGAGGGGTAGGGGATATTTACATAAGGGGATTATCTACATAGTTTTAGTATGGGGATGGGGAAAATATAGGGAGTTAAATAATAATGTCAGTAGTTAATATGGAGATGACAAGAAAGCGCTAAGTTTCAGAAATCTTAGGCTTGAAAAGGGGAGATAGCACCTTATAGAGAGAGTATGGATTCTCTTTGAGTGAAGCAGGTCTTCACCCAAGCTAATGAAATGAAAATGATGAAACTAAGAGATATCAAGCAGATCTTGACCTCTTTTTGGGGAAATTAGTTAATGATCTGGGGGAGATGGAGAAAGGAAGTTAGTTATACCTGTTTTGAGCTCTTTCACATAAAACTGCCTGGTGATTCTGTCTTGAGTAGAGATGACACCCTGAAAACATGGAACTGATCAGCAATCAAGATTCTGCAACCTCAAAACTACCTACCCAGCCTACTTACCTAAAAAAATTTCTTCTTTTGGTTTGGGTGCACTTAGCCTTGCAGACCCATCATTTCAATTTTTTCTTTTTTATGCCTTTCTATTTACAAACTACCCTTTTTTCTTCCAAGGGCCCAGATTAAGTAGTTGGGCCCCTTTGATTCTCTACCTATCTAAGAATCTGCCAAGATTAAGTTGTTTGGACAGATTTTCATCCTCTATATTCTAAAACAGGAAATTGAAACCTAGGGAGACCAAGATTAAGCTATTTGGACCTCCCTTTAGCTTAAAATTGTACAAAACTGGAATAACTTCTCAAAATTTGGAAAGCAGTTAGATGAACTCGGAATAGCCTTCTTTGCTTGGTGACTGTTTAGCAAATATGGAGCATTACAGCATGCAAAGTATGACATATTTGATCTGTAAAAATGTCAATCATGAAATATGAGTAACCTGCTGCAACAAGAGGCTAACAGTGGCTCCACTTGGGGATGGCTTTTCCTTGTGAGAAGCCAAGAACAGCGGGTCAGATTGCCTTGTTTCTTTTGTTATGGTTGTGCTTTGAACTTGTTAGTGCTGATTGTTGGATTGGTTTGAAGTTTTGGATTGGGAACAACTCTTTCCTTCACTTCTGGTGCTTTAAGCTGCAAAGCATTGCCTCCTTTCTTCTGTGTCCTTTAGCATCATGGATTCTTACAAAAAATCAAAACATTGGTATATACAAATATTCTATGTACATAATAAAACACCGCCTGCTCTTTTCAATCAAAAGGATCATTGCAGTGCTTTAGCATTCGACCATTGACAGGGCCTTCTTCAGCTGTGCTGCCATCTGGAGATTTGAGAAAATAGGTATTATTGCCTTGCACAGCCCTGATAATGTATGGACCTTTCCATAGAAAATCAAATTTTGAGTGTTTTCCCTTGTCTTCTCTTGGTGAATCCCATCTTAGAACTTTTCTTCCCACCCATAAATCCTCTGCTTTGGCCTTCTTATCAAACATTTTTTTGAGTTTTTCTTGCAGTATTTGAGCTCTGTCGAAGACTTGTTCTCTGGTTTGCTGAAGATGACTGGTTTGATTAACTCTTCTCTGCATGTCATTCGGTTCAGCCTGAATTTCTTGAAATAATTTAATGATAGGAATGCCCAGAGATGAAGGGAACTTGGCCTCCATGCTATATACAAGTTCATAAGGGCTCATCCCAATGGATTTCATGATGGAAAGTCTGTCTGCCCATAGAGCATTTGTGAGCTTCCTATGCCAGTTCTTTTTGTTTTCCTCCAGCAATTTCTTTATGATATTGATGAGGCTTCTCTTGGAAGACTTGACCAAGCCATTACCTTGAGGGTAGTAAGCTGTGGAGTGACCTAAGGTGATGTGGTATTTATGGAAAAAGTTGATCATTTTTTTGGATTTGAAAGCAGCAGCGTTGTCAGTGATAATTTTCTTAGGGCAGTCGAATCTAGAAAGGATATTGCTCTCAAGGAATTGGATAATGGTGGATTCGTTGGCTTGCCTACATGGGATGGATTCAATCCACTTAGTGAAATAATTGGTGGCTGTTAAAATCCACTTGTGTTGGCCTGAGGAAGAGGGATGAATTTCTCCAATGAAGTTGAGACCCCATTGTTGAAAAGGTTTCTCGGTTGAAATGGGCTTAAGGGGCAAGGGCAATAGTTTTCTTTTCCCTTCAAAGATTTGGCATTTTTGGCATGAGACTGCAAACTTTTTTACATCTGCAAATAGAGAGGGCCAGTAATAACCAGCCCTTAAGATCTTGTCAGTCGTGGAATTCCAATATAAGTGTCCTCCACAGTCCCCTGCATGGAATTCTTTCATGATGCTATTAGTTTCATTCATAGTTAAACAATTAAGCAAAATACCTTCATGATTTTTCCAAAACAAAACACCATCTATGACACAAAATTTTGATGATTTCATCCTTAAAAATCTTTTCTTGGTTCTGGACAATCCTGGGGCAGCACACAGGTTTAACAATACAAAGCAAATATTAGCGTACCATGGGGATTGCAGGAAGGTTTCACTGATCTATGGAGTCGCCAGCTCCAGTTCATTGTCCAGTAGATTGATGTGTAAGGCTTGGAAGTTTGTTTCAGACATTAGTTTGGCTAAACCTTGTCCTTTTATCAGCTTCGTGGGTTTTATTTCAATGTCGTATTCAAGGATGCTAGAAATCCACTTGCCTCTTTTGCCTTCTACTCCCTCTTGAGTTAATATATCCTTTACAACAGTGTTAGGGACATAGGCAATCACGTGGGCATATAGGATGTAAATTCTAAAGTCTTTAATGGCTTTGACCAGGGCATAAGCTTGCTTTTCCATAATCTGATATTTTAAGGGTGCATCTCTCAAAGCTCGGCTGAAGAAAACAATTGGATTTTCGTTTCCCTGATCATGTTTCTGCAAAAGGATAGTAGCTATAGTGTGTTCAGATGCAAAGGAAAAAATGATAAAATATTTGTCGAATTGAGGACTGGTGAGGATAGGCGTTTGAGTTAGGGCAGTTTTTATACTCTCAAAAGCCTGCTTGGTTTCAAGAGACCATTTTACCTTGGCATCCTTTTTTAACATGTTGCTCAGTAGCCTTATTAGCTCGGCTAGGTTTGGGATAAATCTCCTTACGAAATTGATCTTTCCAAGGAATGCTTGCAGTTCTTTTATGTTTCTTGGATAGGGGATTTGAAGGATAGCTTGAATTCTTTCCGGGTCAATTCTAATCCCATATTTTGATATGATATGCCCTAGAAAGCTTGCCTTCCTCAAGGGCAAATAGGGACTTCTTAGGATTTAAGGAAATGCCATATTTCCTGCATGTCATGAAAATTTGCCGTAAGTGCTTAAGGTGCTCTTGGTCAGATTTGGAGAATGGGGTCAAGTCATCAAGGTAAACTACAAGGAAATCATGTATCTCCTTGGCAAATGCAATATCCATTGCCCTTTGAAAGGTAGCACCTACGTTTTTCAGCCCGAAAGGCACTTTAACGTACTTAAATGTTCCCCACGGTGTGGTAAAGGTTGTCTTGTCCTGGTCATCTGGGTGAACAAGTATCTGATTAAATCCTGAAAATCCATCTAGTAAAGAAATTCTACAGGAACCCACTACTCTTTGCAAGATATGGTCCATTTTGGGCAAAGGGTAGTGGTCTTTTAAAGAGACCTGGTTTAAATTTCTCAAGTCCACACACAGTCTTATCTCTCCTGCTTTTTTCCTAGTGGGAACTAAATTAGATACCCATTCAGAGAATCTGATGGGTGAAATGATACCAACTTCAAACATTCTCTTTATTTCTTTTTCGATAAGGGGAAGAAGCATGGGGTTGATTATTCTAAGTTTCTGTTTGAACGGTTCTTGATTTGGTTTTAAGGGAATGGTATGTTGGATCACTGAGGTGTCATAGGACTTCAAGTCCTCATAACTCCAGGCAAATACATCTTGGAATTCTTTGAACAAATCCATGTATTTCGTTTTTTATCACGGGGCATATTTTTGGACAACTTAATCATTCTGGGATGCTCTGCTGTTCCTATGTTGTGTTCTTCTATAGCAGCATTCAGAGGCTCCATCTTTGGCTTTTTGGGCACATCATTGTCATCAAACATGTCTTCCAACGGAGTAAGGCTGGCAGGTAGAAAATTACTCTTTAGATCAATAAAGTCATCCTCTGCTTTGGATGTTTCCTCTAAACAAATTTGTTTCAGTTGTTCTATGTTTGCATTTTCAAAAACAGTTGGGTTAAGGATTTGTTTAGATGTTGCAGCTATTACAGTCAGGTGATTTTCTTCTACTAGCTGTTGTGAGTCAATAATTGCATCCATGTCAATGTTTGTGTTGGAAAATTCATCCTCAACAGTTAAGAAACTGTTAATCTGGGCATCATTTTGAAATACCTGCCAATCCTTGACATTGTTAGGGATTGAAGGTCTGTGTTTTATTTCAGCGGTGAAATGGTGATTTGGTTCAAAGGGAAGCTTGCATGTGCTAGCAAAGGTTGCTAGGCTGTGTGCATGAATATTATGATCTCTTGCAATTTTGGCAAGCTTGAATTCACTGAAGGAATTGAGTAATTCGGTGACAGCAACCATGTAGTCTCTCATTCTACTATCATTGGTGACAAAGTTACCTTTCATTTGTTGTATAATCAAGTCAGAGTCACCTAGGATGGACACTTTAGTAGCTCCTAGGACTTTGAGCAGCTTAAGGCCTAAGAGAAGAGCTTCATACTTTGCCATGTTGTTTGTACATCTGAAATTGAGTCTATAGGCATGGCATTGTGCGTGATTATCATGTGTATTGTAAATCCATACTCTGGCCCCTACTCCTAACTTATTGACAGAGCCATAAAACTCCAAATACCATGTGACTTCTTGTTTGAGGTTTGTATTGAGAGTTTCAATTTTTTGAGGATCGGACAGACTTACAATTTCTGTTTCGGGATGTTCCTCTTGCTGTTTGTTGGTTGCCTTTATTGTTGGTTGCCTTGATTGTTGGGACAATTTCATGGGTATTGGCAACTGATTCCTCGTTGCTGTACGTTTCTTGCTCCAAGGATAACGGCTTATCATTAGTTGGAGGGATGGTGTTATCATTAAATAAAATAAAAGAATCCATATCGGAATGGAATGAGTAAATTGGAAAATTTTGGGGCTTTTCCTCACTGCTTAATACATACTTCATTAACGTTTCTCTATATAGTCTCTTTGGTTGCCCAAAGGCAGATATAGTGGCATAACAGAGGTCGAGTTGAAGGGATCCTTGCAATTTTGCTCCCCACGATCTGGATAGGAGCATGTCATACTTTGTGGTAATGTCAGCAACTACTACATCCATTAAGATTGTCTTGTTGGGGAATTGGACTAAAGACACACAAAGGTCTTTAATCAAGCCTAAACATTTTACTTGACTTGAGTCAAAGGAATACAGATCTTTGTACGGTCTTGTGACATCAAGGTTCAACCTTTCCATTACAGCTTTGGGCATAAGGTTATGTGAGGCACCTAAGTCAAACATAGCATTATGCAGTATTTTGTCGTGTATGTGTAGACTAACATAAAAAGGTGGAACGGCTCTATATGTTGACTTTCCATTAACTTCTGGACCAAACAGCAGCTCAGGGGTATCGTCTAAAACGTTTACATCATCCCTTACCTCTGGTAATTGAAGTGACCTTTGAATTTGTTGCCTATATACATCATGTTTGGCAAGTTCTGTGAGGGGAATGGATATCTTGAGTTTTCCAATCTCTGCTTCTAAACTGAATGGTTTCTCCAATGAGTTCTTGGCGTTGATAGTGGTGAATTTCTCTTTTTCAGGCATACTCTCTATGTTTTCTTTTGGAATGTCTATCTCATGATGTATGACAGTTTGTGGTATTTCTGTTTTGGGAAGATTTTTTGGAGTGCTATTCAGATCTTCTTTTGGGGAGGAGAGAGGTAAAGGCCGATCAATAGGAGAGTGCGTGTCTATTATATCCTCCACAGTTACCTGATGCGGGCTTGGGATAGAGTTGTTAGCTGGTTGATTAATGGTGGTATTTCCTTTAATTTTTCTGAGCTGTTTGCTATCTTTTCTTCTGCTAGATGGGGGAACATCAATGGTCCTTGTTCTTAATTTGTATTTCTTGTGTACCTCGTACACAGCAGTATCATAGCCTTGTTTAAAATCGAAAGACTCTCCCGACTTGGTGTGAAATTGTTTTGCATCAGGGTATGGTCCCGGTCTTCTTCCGGTAAAGAAAGATTGTTATTCATTTGTCTGAATATCTATCAAAGTTCATATGAGTCCCATCTGTGGTGCTCAGTGGAATGTTGTAATTGCCTTTTCCGCATAGTGTTCTGGAAAGGCGGCCCTAAAATCATGGTCGGGACTGGCCCTTCCAGCGTTTTTGTTTTGAGTTTTTCTGAAGTTCGGGTTCCTTATGGCATTGGGGTGTTGACCTTCCCATGAAGTTTTCCTCTCAACATTGTCTACTCTGTCTCCCAGCCTGTGAATTCCACTGATGATAGCATCTAGCTTATGACCGAAGGCTGAGGGTTCTTCTTTGAAAGTGGTTCTTCTCTTAGTTCTAGCTTTGTTTCTTTTAGCAATTAGATTTGCTTCCACACTAACAGAAACATCTTGCATTTCTGCAAGGCTTTGAGGGGCTCTCTCCCTTAACTGATATGCCATCTCAACATCAAAGCCTTCCGGGAATTTGTAAAAAGCGAGAGCAGTGGGAGGTCTTAAATTTTGTGGTATTGCACTGTAAACATTATTAAACCTTGCACAGTAATCCAAAATTGTTTCCTGAGGTCCTCTTTTGATAGTATCATACTCAGATAGTATGTGCAGGGGATCTTTCTTTTTCTCCCATCTGTTAATAAATGTCTGGTATAAGGCTTCAGGGTTTAATATGGAATTGGGTGTAAGTGCCCTAAACCAGGTTCTGACATCACCGGCCAAACTTTGGACAAAAGTCTTCATTCTTACACTGTCATCATCAATTTCATAACTCTCGAAATAATCCTGCATTTTCTTTGTATGCTGTAGGGTGGTGCAAGAGTTTGTGCCATCAAAATAGGTGATTTTTGTCTGGTAGTCCTGAGGCATAGCCCCGGGATTAGCAGGCAACTGTAAGGGCGCATATCTAACCATGATGATGGGGATAAGTGGAAAAGCTAGGGCAGCTGGGATAACAGGAACAACCGGGGTAGAAGGAGTAGTAGTAGTAATAGGAGTATGGGATGGAGGTGTAGAAGAGCTGCTTGGAGAACGGGGTGAAGAACCAAGGGAACTTGGGGTTGACTGGAATAAAACTTTGACAGGGGTTGGAACACTGCTTGGCTGAACTGTTTCAGGACTCGCAGCAGTTGGGTCTTCTTTTTGCTTTTGTTTTCTAATGATCTTAGGAATTAAATTCAGATTTTCAAAAACAACTAGGCTATTTGGATCAGGATTTGATCATGTATTACGCGTTTGCTTCTTAGGAGCCAGCTTCTACTCTATTTTTTGGGAACTTTTTCTAAAAAACACAGGTCGACCGAACCTTTCAAAGGTCGGTTTCTTCCTTTGTGGGGCTGTAGACTGGTTTAGTGAGATTATCTGAGGAGGTCCCCAGTGGAGTCACCATTATGTTATCACTCAAGTTGTCCCTAGGCTCCTGTAGGGATACGACCTAGGTAACCACAAACCAATCTTTGGATTGCAGGTTCTAGCCCGCCTGCAATCAGAGAGGGCTCTCTCTTAATGATTTAACGTTGTTGATGATTTTAGGCTAGCTTTTTGGTTCAGGGGTTTTTGTTTGTGTTTGGATGGAAGGAAAATGCTTTCAAGCAGAGAGGCAATTCATGAAGTGATAAGTTTCAAACCATTGGTCATGGAGTCATGGGTTAGGATTATCAATGCATTTTCTTGGTCATGAGAGAAATATGAAGCAGGATAGGTGCTCATAACACAATCTTCAGACTAAAAGGATGAATGATATGTAAGGAATGATAGGCACTTAAGAATCTCTCACTCAGCTTAACAGAGGGAAAGATGATCTCTATCTAGGGGCAATGAAGAATCCCTGGATAACTGTCTAAGGTTAGGGCAAACATGAGCCATATGGAATTCATAATTTACCTAAACAGAGGAAAACATAAAGAAACAACAGAAAATTTTGAGCATAGATGTATTTAAACAAATTCTAAGTGCTAATCTTCTTTTTCTTGCTTTTAGATGGTTAACTTATGAATGGAAAACAGAGGTAAGAAACACTTATTGAGTTATGCAACAGCACGAGAATTCCATAATCATTCTTCAACCAATAAACACAATGAACAATCCATTCTCCAAAGCTCATAAGCAGTCTTTGATTATAGAAACTATCAGGTATTACAGTGCGAGTCTCTCCTGGAGCAAAATCAGCTAAAGATAGTCTGCTAATCAACCAACCAACCAACCCTTAATACCGTATTCAGGGTTGTCTTTATAGTGCAAATATCTCAAACTATTTATTTCAATTGACCTAAAATAGGTCTGCAAAAAGGGCTTTTCTAAACCTAAAATTGTGCCAAAATTAAATGCAGGTAAATATCTATTGAACTGTGTCAGAGGTAGCTGGATCAAAAAGAGTGCAATGTGGCCTTTGGAGGCTCGATGCAGTACTACTGGAATAACTATGCTTTGGGATTTGCAGCTCTGTTCTAGTGTGAGTTAAATGTGCAATAACTATGATTTGAGAGTTTTGAGTGGCCTCACCCTTTTCTTTGACTTTGCTGGAAGGTATTTAATTTTCACCTGCTTTGGGCCGCTGTTAATATTTTCGCTGATACTCTTTGCCGCTACATTGATGGTCTCCGCCGCTTTCTGATACTATTTGACGTGCTTTCTCTCTGTAAATTTGATCTGATACTCTTTAATCTCTGTCTCTGGTCTCTTCCTGTCTTCAAATCGGTTTAATTTGGCAAAATCGGGCAATTTCAGGCTTTTTTGGTGCAAAACGGGCCAAGGAATCAAAATATTCCCTAAAGATTCCCCAATATGGCCTATTTCCCGTAGAGATGCGCGATTAGCTCTCTGCGCTAATTGTGCATCGAAAACTGCTTCCGTTTCTCATTCCGGAGCTCCGAAGCTCGACTTTTGCTCTTGCGCGAATTTTTGGTTTTTTGGCTGCTGACATCAGCATGACGTCAACAGTACGGCGGATGATGTTAGCATGCTGATGTCGGCAGTGGGGTCCTTTGGTATGGATATGATGTCAACATGCTAACATCATCAAGGTGACATGGCAGTACGGCGGGGTGACGTGACAGGGATACGTGGCAGGGTGACGTGGGCCCGGCGCAGGCTGGGTGAGGTGACGTGGAGGCGACATGGCAGGGTGAGATGGCGCTCCTGTTACGTGGGGGGAGGGCGGTTTTCTCTGTGCATCGGACTGCCTTTGGTATGGAGGTGGTTTCTGTCAGGGGCGGCCCGATGCAATGGGAGGCCACCACCTGTCTTAGTGTACGACGGTAAAACCGTCGGACGTCGGGTGGTAACCTACCACCATAATCGGGCGCGCGATGTGAACAAGGACCGTCGGATATGTGGGAGGCGATCCGATGGTGGACGAAAAAGGGAGATGTGCGGGGTTTAGTAAAGGCGCGCGCGCGTTAGAGGCTTAATTTTTCGCGGCGCTGTGGGTTTTAAACTTTAGAAAATGGGTGATTGTGTTTTGCGCGATGGAAACTTATCAAACAAGCATTAATAGTTTTCACAGAAGAATGCGCAGGGAGGGTTATTAGCCTTTGGAAAGGGTTTTCTTAGTGTTTGGAAGGGGTCCAGACACTTGGGAGTGGGAATTTTTGCAGAGGGATGGCTCTTACTAAAGTCCGGGTGACTTAGTAACTACCAGTGAAGTATTTATGGTTATATTTCAACCAAGGGGAGGGGATATTTACATAAGGGGATTATCTACATAGTTTTAGTACGTGGATAGGGAAAATATAGGGAGTTAAATAGTAGTGTCAGTAGTTAACATGGAGATGACAAGAAAGCGCTAAGCTTCAGAGATCTTAGGCTTCAAAGGGGAGATACAACTTTATAGAGAAAGTATGGATTCTCTTTGAGTGAAGCAGATCTTCACCCAGGCTAATGACATGAAAAATGATGA
Source organism: Pinus taeda (assembly GCA_000404065.3). NCBI lineage: Eukaryota > Viridiplantae > Streptophyta > Pinopsida > Pinales > Pinaceae > Pinus > Pinus taeda. Next base: position 482 of record APFE031300097.1, on the reverse strand, counting down.
AACTAAGAGATATCATGCAGATCTTGACCTCTTTTGGGGAAATTAGTTAATGATTTGGGGGAGATGGAGAAAGGGAAGTTACTTATGCCTATTTTTGAGCTCTTTCACATAAAATTGCCTGGAGATTGTGCCCTGAGTAGAGATGACACCCTGAAAACATAGAATTAATCAGAAATCAAGATTCTGCAACCTCAAAACTACCTACCCAGTCTACTTACCTAACATTTTTTCTTCTTTTGGTTTGGGTGCACTTAGACTTGCAGACCCATCATTTCAATTTTTTCTTTTTATGCCTTCCTATCTACAAACTACCCTTTTTTCTTACAAGGGCCCAGATTAAGCGGTTGGGCTCCTTTGATTCTCTACCTATCTAAGAATCTGTCAAGATTGAGCTGTTTGGATAGATTTTCATTCTCTATATTCTAAAACAGGAAATTGAAACCTAGGGAGACCAAGATTAAGTTGTTTGGACCTCCCTTTAG